>JAEQML010043984.1:0-68920 GCA_016904865.1 Pissodes strobi | reverse complement strand
CTGCAGTCTCCATATATGAGTACACGTGATTTCCTGGATGAAGCAGAAGGCACAGCTAATTCATGGCTCCTGTTGGAGCACTTTTCAGGTACATCTGAAGTTCCCTCGGCCAAGCCGCTACAAGAAAGAACACCATCAGGCGGATGCGTCACATCTGTCATATTGTCGCTGCGAAGCAACTCATCCATCAGGGATAGCTGTGGACCAGAGTTTAATGGGCGTGCAGGGTGAAGAATCTCAGACTCTGAAGAAATCATTTTGTCCTCAGTTAGAATGGACACGCTTTGATTAACTGCTTTCGGCAGCGGCTCAGCAGCAAAAACACTCCCTGCTACACCTCTCAAACGCTTAATCTCCTCACTTCCAGAGTGATTGTCCGCCTCCAAAACCCTAATGGAGTCAATCATATTAAGATTAATCAATTTAAGATCGTTTAATTCATTTTGGAGAAGGTCAACACGTTCCAAATGAGAGCCAATACTATTTTTAAGAGTAAGATTAATTTCAGTTAGTTCCTGAATTTTTTGTCTTAGATGCACAGTTTCATTTATTTTTTCCTTTAGAGTGTCGACCAATTCTCTTTCTTGTTCCAGGGCAAAGTCCTCTAAATCTTGAGTTCTGCGACGCTGCCTTGCAGAGTGAGATACAGAACAAAAAACTTCCTCAGATAAACGGTTGATTTCATCTCTAAGGGTGATAATAAGGTCATCCTTCTCTTCCACTGTAGTGCTAAAGTCCAATTCTTTTTCTGCCAATTGCTGCTTAAGAGAATGATTAGATTGCCAGAGACCATCTAGTTCACCCCGCAACTCCACAACAGTCCGGCCAACATCAGAATCCTTCTTTAGGAAGCATTTTTCCGAGCAGAAAACCTGATTGTCATTTATCTTTTTATGATTTTTAAAGTCTCGCTCCAAACAGCTAGAATGGAAAATTCCCATGCAAACTATACAACAATAATATCCATGAGCTTTTGTTGCACAGCATTTGAAATTGAATTTCTTAATGCATTTAGACATGACTATAAAACTAATTATCAAAATTCACCATTTAACTACTTTGCTAAAACTCTCCTTTTAAAATCGAGACACAAATATAAACATAAACAGTTACAATCAATGTAAATAAATAAATGCGTAAGATAGTTCATAAAAAAAGTCACTGACCAGGTAAAAATATTCTGTAAATACACACAGGCTTGGAATGCTGCTTTGTTCAATCTTCGTAGTAGAAATTCCGCAAATATTCAGGCCAAACCAATGCTGATTATAGTAGCCAATGAATTTTCTTAAATAAGTAACTCTAAGGCTTACGTTGAAACTACTTTCACTATGCAGTTTTGTAGAGGAAATTTTTCCCCACCTACTGGTATAAAATTTAAGTCAGTTAGGCCACTTTAGACCACCAAAAAACAACAAAAAAGCGGAACTACCGCCGAAACGTGTGTTGTCGATGCAAACTTGTACTGTAATTAGTAAGAGGCGAGTAAGCCCGCAGCTGATGGCAAATGCTTCAGCGTCTCTACCTTCGTTGTCGGTCTTGTTGTGATGTTTGAGCCAGTTGGTGCTGTGGGCATTGAAGTCTCCCAGAACGATTATTTCTGAACTGGGGTGATCGACCTGTATTGAGTCAAAAGTGGTAGCTAGTGTTGAAAAAAAGCTTTGGTAGGCTCTATGGCTCGGAGGGCGATAGAGACAACATATAAACTTGGTTAATCCCTTGGCGGTGAACTTGAGCCACATGACGTCAAGGTTGTTCGGTTCGAGTGTTTCCTCGCGGTGACATGAAAGGTCGCTTCGGACAAAAAGGCATATTCCGAACTTATATCTAAATCGGGTATGTAAGTCGTAACCAGGATAGAGGTAGTTCACTGTTGTTGTTGTTGAACATACTTGTGTTTCTGTAAGGCTAATATGTGTGGTCTATTTGCTTGTAGATGTTGGTGTACGGAATTTATGTTTGTATTTAGGCCTCTTATGTTGCAGAAATCTATTCTAAATTGGTTCGGTATCGTTGCTGTCTGTGAAATGCGGAATGAAGGGCTCCCAGCGCCACCCAGCGCCCGGAGATCCGAATGGCCGGGGAGTTAACTTCCGGAATATTTTGATGCTGGAAGCACCATCATGTCCATATATTCCTACTGTGGAACCCGGGACCACCAGCGCGAAAGCGGAACGTGATTTAGGAAAACCACTTAGCGCTTCCCAATTCTGGTGGGGTGGTCTTTCACCGGACGATGCGAGTAGGCTGCATCTCCCACCTAGGGCCGCTTCCACTCGAAGCATCGGCCCCAGACTAATTCCTTTGGCGGTCCCTAGTCTGACAGGGGTAAAAATGGGGTTTGTTGGATCACTCCCCAGTGATCAGCTCCAGACTTTGTACTTTGGTGTTCTCCAGCCTGGAGGAGGACGATGGTATTTGATGGGCCACATCCCGTGGCAACTCGGAACGGTGGGGGCGTCACTCCCCGTAATCAAACTGATCTCACCAGTTTAACGTTCCTGCCAGCCAATACAATGCAGCCCCTCTTGTCACAAACTGTCATTGATCGGCTCCAGACTTTGTACTTTGGTGTTCTCCAGCCTGGGGGAGGACGATGGGATTTGATGTGCCATATCCCATGGCAACTCGGAATGGCGGGGGCGTCACTCCCCGTAATCAAACTCCTCTCACCAGTTTGACGTTCCTGCAAAAAATGACGTTTGCAGCCCTAAAATAACTATCAATTTTTCCTATAAAGAAGTCTTTATTATTTAATTTGGGTTGGATTTCTCGTTGAAGAGTATATTTCATTACCAGTCCAGAAACTAGGCTTTTCCGATGCGCGCACGAAAGTCTGGTGTGAGGCGTAGCCGAACACTTTAAGTCGTGCAAGCACAGGAAAAGCTGTTTCTGGACGTATAATGAACGATATTTTTCATAATACCTCTCTGAAATCATGACATAAACATAAAATTATTATAATTTTACGTATCCAAAATCATCTCATAATAAATACATTTTGTATTCAAATGAAAGCAAACGTCAGACTTGCAAGACAGGTATTTATCTAATATTCATCAAGCGTTGCTATGGAAATGTGTTTGTATGCTTTGTTGTATTTGAATAGGCAGCTAATTTTGAAGTATTTATGACAAGTAATGTCAGAATAAATAAAATAATTTTACTTAAAATTAGACTATTGACGCCAAAATGTACTAGATTAATCTTGTAGACTGCATCGCTGTATAATTTTAACCTAATTTATTCTACTTTATGCTTATTCTGTGACTAAATAACTGCAAATTTAGCACTTAAAATCAGGGAGCGGGAAAAATTTTCCCGGTCCCTAATTAGGGAACGGGACCGAAAAGACTTACTTTCTTTGCTCTACAGACACGTCGAAAATGATAGTGTTCAGAGAGGTATTATGAAAAAGGACTTACTTTAATAGGGTTTTTATAATATTTTGATATTTATTAATACAGGGCGTTCAGAAAATAAGATTATAATGAAATTGAGAAAACTACCAAAAATCAGGTTTTTCAAATGGAACTAACCCACAAATTTTATAATTTTCTCTTATTTAGCATTGAAAATAAGGGTACCGTGCGTTCAATTTATCTTGATAATATTTGGTTAGCTGTAACTTTTTTGTTTTTAAAGATTTCATGGGAAACAAAAAAATAAAATGTAGGGTTGGTGGCCAAGTTTTTTTTCTAAGTAACATATAAAACAAAACACTAACAATTTTCTGACATAAGCCTACTTTATATTTTTTTAAATGGAACACCCTGTATATTACTACATTTTTGAACTCTAGAGAAATCTAAACACATTTCGTCTATAATATCCTATACCTATCTTTAGCTGTTTACGAAATATTGAGAGTTGAAAGTCGGACATTTTGACAGGCTCTAAAATCTAAACCGCGCGACATGAAAAAAACGGTTTGCACATTCCTATCTTAGGCTGTCATAAGCTATCGGATAACAGTAACTTTGAATTTAACCGGAGGTTTAAAAGTTCCGATTAATTTTATCCGCGGGTTAAATTAAAAGTTACTGTCATTCGATAGCTTATGAGAACCTAAGATAGGAACGTGCAAACCGTTTTCTTTGATCTCGCGCGGTTTAGATTTTAGAGCCTGCACGGTACGTTTGTGTAAAGGTGTCTATTCCGAAAATTTTAATTTTCGAAATATTGCCATTTATTATTTTTATTATGGCAATTTTGCTCCGGATTTTAAGTGCAGTTACTCTTAGTTTGCTATGACGGCTTTGAAACATGTTGAAACCGTTTAAAAATCATTAAACGGAGATTATTTAAACTTATTTATTATTTATGGAGAATGTGATACAGTTATATCAAGAAACACATTTGTCATTCGATATCCGCAAAAACAGAAGCCATCACCATGTGCTGTTAAGAAAATTGTAGAAAATTTGCATAAATGTACAAATTTAAGTCCCAAGTCAATAAGAAAAGTGACCCATGAACAAGTATTGCTCAAACGCGAAAAATGCCTGGAAGTTCTAGGTCGTCAGTTTGAACTTTACTGAAAAAAGATTTTTTTTTAACCAGAGTTCTCTAATTTGAATGTTTTCTTTGTAAATTAAACCTGCATTGTTATTTTGCCGTATCCAAAGTCTTTGAAATTTTTTATAATTTGATTAACAGCGCATGGTGATAGCTTCTGTTTTTGCGGACATCGAATTGCAAATGGAAAATGTGACATGTTATTAATATAAATTCGTCACATTCTTCATAAATAATAAATAAGTTTAAATAATCTTCGTTTGTATAATTTAAGGCGCCCCGGCATGATTTTTAAATGGTAAGTGAAAGCTTTATACATTCCTTCGGCATTTTATCATTTTCACCGCCGTCATAGCCAACTAAGAGAAGCACTTAAAATCCGTAGCTAAATTGCCATATAAAAATATTAAATTGCCAATATTTTGAAAACTAAAAATTTTCGAAATAGACAACCTTGCATAAAGTTACCCCTAATGCTAAATAAGATTAAGTTATAAAAATCTGGGGTTTCCATTATTTGGAAAAATTGATTTTTGCCAGTTTTCCGAATTTAATTTTCAATCTTTTTTTTTTGAACAATCTGTATTTATAGTTATCAAAATATCATAAAAAAAATCTGTTAAAGTAGGTTCTGTTCAACGATAAATCGAACCCAAATTAAATAATAAAGACTTCCTTATAGGAAAAACTAGTGATGTGTCCTGGGTATTTACCCAACGGGTAAATATATAAATATGGGGTATTTATCGGGTAAATACCCAAAAAAATATTTACCCACCAAAATTTGGATTTTTTGCCTTTAGCTTCCAAGGTTGCTTTGCGGCGAAAGACAACAACCATCACAAACATTCTTCAACAGCTGCACAGAAAAAGTCAAATGTCTAAAAAAATACATTTTAAATGCGCTATTCACTAGGATTAATTAAAATATTACAGTCAGTTTAAAATTGCCAGTGAAAACGCGTTGGGAACTTGTCTTGACACTCTTCAAAGCCTTTTTACTTGCAAGAGCACACTGCAAACACTAGCAGTAAAGGAGCGCATACTGTCAACAAAAAGAATTAAAATCTCGAATTTTAGATGACAATTTTTTTGAGTTCTAGTTGAAAAACTAATATTAATTTTACAACCAATTGTAATGTGTTTTGAAAGCAATGAATTTCTAATTCATAAAGTGTATCATGCTTTTAACGATTTGCATTTTTCGTTACCACAATTTCCACTAACAAAGATCAAGAAAAACACTATTTTGCAGAAAATTAAAGGAAGGAAATGTATGGATTTAGGACCAATTCATTTCGTTGCTGAATTGTTGCATCCTTCAAGTCAGGGTTGCCATTTAACTGCAGAAGAGCATGTAGATGTAATTGAGTTTATTCGCAAAGTCACTGAAAAACTGAATATTATTGCTTCAGTTTCAATTGACTTGGTCAGGTACATTGCAAAAGATGACCTATGAGGTACACAACTTTTATGGGTTTCTTCAGGATCAGTGTCGCCAATTGTATGGTGGAAACGTATCTGCAAAGTCAGTCGCATTTCAGAAGTTGCGGTACATATATTATCAGCTTCAGTTAGGTTTGCAGCAACTGAAAGTCATTCAGTACTTTGGATCGTTTAACAAATACTAGAGCTGAGAAAATTACTATCTTGTTCATAATTGGAAATTACTGCAAGAAAATAAATGTAAACGTGAAAATGAAGTTGCTTATAGTGTTCAATGCCTAGTGGAAGTGACGAGTGACAACTTATGTGACTGATGATGTAACTTGTGTGACTGATGTGAAACCGAGAGATTCTTGCAGGCCCGTGTTCAAGATGTACAAGATTTTTACCTTCAGTTCAATCTTTATTTATAGATGTTTGATGTTTACAAAACAACATTTTAATTCTTTTAAAACCCTGAGTGAGTCGAATAGGTATGGTATAAAAAACATCAATATTCTTGATTGCCCCAGACACCTGATTACTTTTTATGAATGTTCTCCATATTATAGCTTTATAGCTCTATACAACAAACTCCCATCAAAATTGCGAAGGGTGGATAATGTGAATACTTTTAGGACTAAGATTAAATCGTTCTTAATGGAGAAGTGTTTTTATTCGCTTGATGAATGATTTTCTCAGTAGGTTTTATAATTGGAATGGTTGTTGGACTGTATTTACACATGCTTGTTTTGTCTTTGTTAGTTTTTAATTTTTTTCTATTTTAAAAATACTTTGTATATATTTTTTGTGTAAATCCTGTAAAATTTGATGCACATTGAGCATAATTACTTATTTTGTAAGTAATATACTTAAATAGGTTATAAGGATGTGACTGGTTTCCACTGCATGGAAACGACTAATTTTAGTATCATATTTTTGTTATTATGTAAAATGTATTGACGAAACCAAAACTGTAATTTTGCAGTCAAATGGCAAATAAATTATTCTATTCTATTCTATTCTAATAATGTAACTAAAAATAAGTCAACAGTAATAAGTGTGATTTAGATTGTATAAAGTAATATAGTATAAAATAAAAAAAAAAGTTTTCTATCAAAAACGAATTTTTTCTTCAAAAAAACCATTTAAATACCCAAATTGGGGAAATCCTCGGATAAAAACCTAAGGTATTTACCCAAAATATATTTACCGGGTATTTACCAATCACTGGAAAAAAAGCTGATAATTATTTTAGAGCCTGCAAACTTAATTTTTGACATAAAAACTGAAATTTTTTCAAAAACGCTTTGGAGCTAGATATGAGACATGATGCACAAAATCTGCCTAGATTCTTGCGCAGAATTCAAAAATGTAATCATTTATAGGCTATTCTATTTAAAATAAGCAAGGTAACACGTACTTCCGGTATAACCGGTAGTACCACCATCTTGAAAACATTTTTGTCAGGTCCCCAGCAACCACCAAACTATAAGATTTTTTCTAATTACACTTTTCCATATATAGCTCGAAGCGGTTCCTGTTGGGACACCCTAGATAAGTCGACAAATATATTAATTAATTTTTCTACATATACTATTGAATTTTTAAACGTTAATAAGTCGAAAAGGGTTTAATTTAGACATATGGTATTATACACCAATTATGTTCAAAATTCAAGGCAAAATCTAAAAATTCAGTAATATACAGTGTTCCATTTAAAAATATATGACTTTGACTTGTTACTTATTTACGTAAATCCGTATAACTTATGTCTTTAACCTTTTTCCTAGTGCGAAAAAAAATTAAAGGTTATAACATAATGCGCGATCATCCTGTACATATACAGTATATATAAAATATACTTAAATTGTTTTTAATTTGGTTATCAATAATGTATCAATACTTCTCATTTTTGTCTTTTATTCCTAAAACGTTAATTAATACATATTTCTAATGTATTTCAGAATCAAAATACACCTGGGCAATTCAAACGGTTTAAACTTCATCGTATGTACTCAGCGCAATCTCGTATCGAAAGGATCCGTTCTCAGCAACGCAACAGCACATCTCCTATTAAATTACGGAGGCTCAACGCCGCGACTAATTTAACGGTACAAGTTAAAAATCCTAATTTTGTACCAGTAAGTAAAGATTCAGGATTTACCTACAGCAGTTTTGAAAAGTTTAAGATGATTTTAAATCCAGAGATTCAAGCGGAAATACTAGAAATCCAAAAGGAGAATGTTGGTAGTATCGGCACTCTTCCTCCCTTAACCAGGATTACCCCTGTGACCACGGATGTGTCAATCTCTACAAGATTTGCCTTACTTTAGTCATTGCGTATTTTAAGACTTAGACTTAAGGTTTTTAAAGACGTTTTGGAAATTCTTTTGAATATATGTTTTGTTTGCTTCTTACCATAGTTATTTGTCTAACAAGATCGGAGAGTGGTGAGGAATTCATTGGACAAATAGCTGCCCCAGTAAAGATTTTTTCCTGTTGTGTTATCTATTTTTCCTTCTGCGACCGTCATAGACCTTAAGCGTTCCTTTCACCCTCTAGTGGTCACGTTAGCAATTCTCTAATTTAAAACAGCTAGACTGATCAAAATAATTTATATGTGCTTAGAAACATAGTTTGCAGCTTTAAAGCAACATGGTTTTTTAAAGGAATATCTCATATGTTGCTTTAAAACTACATCAAACTTTCATGTTCTAAAATTTTACTTACACTTTATGGAAAAATAAGGTGTAATAAATAAATATTTTTTATTCACTATTCTGAACAAAAAAGTCATATTTTTACAAACAATAGAGAACATTAACAGACCTATACGCAAACAAACGCACTGATAAAAGAAACTCTAGAATTTTAAGAAGTTACTCATGATGAAAATCATAAAAACAATCCTTGCCACCTGTAGGCATAAGTGCATATCGCTTTTTTTCAGAAGCTAGCGTAGTAAAACTTATATGGATTGGCCAATATCCAAAAGCATATTTTCTTGCCGCATCATCTGGTCTTGCTTTAGTTGGATACAGTATTTCTGGTTTACTTTCTACTGATAGTCGACCGGAATTATTGTCTCATCTATGGGAAACTACTATGTTGGGGTTTGGAACCTTCGGCAACATGCACTAAAACTGAGCTTTATCCACAATACCGAAACAGAATTTTTGCACTCGACGCGCGTTAGCATCATCAGGAGATGATTAAGACTTAATCATCTCCTGATGATGCTAACATGATTAGCGAAACGCGCGTCGAGTGCAAAAATTCTGTTTCAGTATTGTGGATAAAGCTCAGTTTTAGTGTATGGGAAACTAGTTTTCTTTATACATTTTTTGACAATTCGTTGGAATTTTATCTATCAACTTGTAAAATACGTCCTTAGTTTCAGCAGTAATTTTTGATATATCATTGAAGTGCAAAAAGCACCTATTTTTGTTTTAAATCAGGGTCTTTGATTACATTTACGTGGCTCCTGGGGCCTTTATTTTTGAAGAGAAAAAAGTTTTACACAAAAATTGTAGGTTTTTTCATATTATCTTTTGAAATTATTAGGAAAAAAAATATCGCATTGAAAAATATAGGCAACTTCAACTTTTTTAATTGGAACACCCTGTATATTATGCGCTAAAACGAAAGATCTGTTTTTCTGATTTCAAATATACATGTTACGGTTAATACGAGTTGCTCTTGTGCTGAACTATTGGCATCTCTTCTGCATATTTACCTCATCTTCTATAATTAGCTGATTAGTACCTCTTATTTTCTATTTCGATACTGATGTTTTGTACTGCGCCTTTCTAAGTCAATTTCTTTCCATTTTGTATTCTTATTCTAAGATCCTCTAAAGTTTCTTCTTCCTCATCTGACGAACTACAGTCAAAAACGTTCGAAACTTGTGAATATGCAGGTATAAGGTATGCATTTAGATTTCTTTTGCCATAAAAAGCAGACATTTTTATTGGTTCGTAGTCTTTATCAATCCTGCCAATACATACATAACCTATGTGGTCGACTTCCGCTTTGAAGTTGGCGGTGTTCGGACGTGGGAAGGGAGTCTGGTTTTCTAACCTGACTTCGCACCGGAAGTGCACGTGATTTACGGCAGAAAGCGTAGGGGCCCCGTCGGTTCGAAACGGGAAGTCGTGGCCGGTTAGGACAGTGTTTAGGGTGGGTCGCTTAATGTAGGGTTGATTTCTACGAAGATTCTTCCAGATTCTTGCACGTGATTACGTGATCTGCAGGAGATCGGGGCTGTGGACCCTGGGGAAATGGGAAGTCTCTCTGACAGCAACTGGTTATATCTGCATTGTGTGAAGCCCCTTTGCATATCACTCTAGCCGTGCATGTACAAAGTTTAAACGTGTGTGAATGTCCAGCGGGTGGTGTTCGAACCTTAAAACAAGCCGTGCATGTACAAGTCGGAGTCCCAGGAGTATATACTCGACATACTGGAGGCTCCAAAAATAGTATCTCTATCCACCAAGGTGTGTGTAACTTATCTGGAATGGGTCGCCCCAGCTCTACTAAGCCGGGATAGATAAGTTACAACTATAACCTATGTGGTTACTTCCGATTCGTCTTCGGTCGAGTGTGCACGTGTCGGGTGTCGGCCATTTTGTTCCAGCTTCATATACATATATGTTAGTTTGGGGACCCATTGGGCTTTCAGGGGCTGTGTAGACTCCTCGAATAGGATTCGGACGTCCAGCCGGGGATAGGCCCGTGCCTGCATCAGATTTTTATGTTTGTGATCGTCCAGCCGGTGGTGTTGGAACCTTAAAACAAGCCGTGCAAGTACATGTCTGAGGCCCCAGGAGTGCATACTCGACATGCTGGGGACTCAAAAAATAGTATCTCTATCCATCAGGTGTAACTAATCTGGGATGGGTCGCCCCAGCTCTTACTAAGCCGGATAGAGGTCTGTTCTGGCGAATTTCTCACGAAAAAGGTCAATAGAGAGTTTACTACTACTACTACTATAACCTATGTGGTCGACGTATCTTTGAAGCTTCATGACATCCTAACCATTTGCTTATAAACTCATGTTACTTGCATAAACTATATACGCGGAAGAACAGGGTTTAAAGATTTATATTTACCAAACAGAGTCATATAATTAATGTTTACTAAGTAAGTAACTATTTTTGCACCCACTGTTACCACACATGTGATTAGCTGATAACAACTGGTTCACATTTTGAGGTTAATTTTTTTTGACAGATATAGTTTTATTATGGATAGGCAACCGAATATTGTACATTGTACACAAAGCTGTACATTGTTTTATTATGGTAAGGAAGCAAACAGACGCAGTTTTGTACTGTTAAAGTCAATGTAGCCAAGAAGCAACAAGGATAGCTAGACGGTTAAGTGCATTAAACTAAGGTGGATTAACTCGTTAACACTAAAGATTAGAAGCTTATTCCTATTTTCCTGGCCTCTGTTGTCATTTTAGCAGTGTTCAAAATCTTGGTTGTCAATTGATCGGTCATTAAATAATGAAGGTAAACTATTGTATATATCTATTGTCAATAGCAATACACAATGGAAGTCGCTTTCAGTAATTCGGGTTATTGCAGTGCTTGTCATGTCGTTTAAGTGGGGTTTTGCAGATCATTCCATGGAATTATTATCTTTAAATTGGTTTTAATAATTTGGAGTGCTTTAATCTTTTTAAAGGTCGGAAATACTACCGAGTTGGGCAAATATTTTTAGTTGTTTTAAGAGATGACAGTACATAATTCAGGTATTTAAAAATTGTTACATTATACTTATTACTTCGAATTACAGCATAATTAACATGGTATTTAAGTGAAGCCTCCATATTTCCGAAACGTCGTTCTTTAACGGATTTCTAGTTCTAGTTGTAAATGAGGATAAAATATTTTTATTTTGTTTAGTTACCTAAGATAAGATTGTTAATTTTTGTTTGTTTCTTTAAAGCCATTTGTACTTTTTAGAGATGCAAATAACATGTAAGTGTATATGTTTTTCTGTAGGTTTGCTATATTTAAGTGTACATTTTCTGTACAGTTTTGTTAGAAATTTGTTAAACTCATTGTCAAATAAATCATTTCTCATTGAAGCGATTTCCTACAGACATAGCTTTAGAATGCACTAAATTACAGTAATAATTTATTGTTGCATATTTTTTAATTGTTTAATTTTTAAAATTGGAATATATTGGGTTTTCATGAGTTTATAAGTGATTAGAATTGAAACAGACTGCTATACTTTTAGAAACCTTTACAAATTACATTTGTTTTTATCCCTAAAAAATGGTGGATATAATTGGTCCGGGTATATTTAATGAAGTTTTTCATGGAGCATTATAATAACGACACATCAATATCGTCATTTATTTCAACAAGCGATTACCATAACTGGAACTTCTACCAGAAAGAGTGTGCTTGTAGATCACACATCAGAAGTGAAGCTTCTACTTTCGATCAAATTAAATACCACTAAATTGGAATGCTGCACGATACTGGCGTCGACATACTCTGGTTTATTATTGTTAACTTTTTTAGCAACAAAAACTGGAAATAAATATTATAGATAAGGATAACTCAAAAGCAATAAATATGTTTCGGTTCTTGAGCGCTATTCAATTAATATATACCTACATATATACTTATTTGATAAGGTGAAACACAGCAGTCTAACACCAATATTTTACAGGGGCCCGCAAAACAGTTGGAAAAACAAATTCTTAATTTTTTTTTCTCTGGTGCTGGACTATCATATATTGTTTGATATTTGTCGTTTTCTAGTTTTAAGATATACTCGTAAATTGTGCTCAAACCCTGAATGTCACTTCTTTTATAATATGAGTATATTTTCTCCAAGATTTCAGCACCATCCCAATTAATGGAGTGCTTATATCTATTACGTGCTCAGCCAACGAGCATCTCTGTAAGTTTTTCTTACAATCACTTTTGTGAGATATGATGCTACCCTTTAAATTTCTAGAAGTCTGGCCTATGTAAGAAAGTTCACAATCAGAACATGGTATCCTATAAACTAGGTACAGTCCAATTTTCATTCAGTTTGAGTGGCTTTTTAATTTTCGAATGTAAGAGAGATACAGTTTTGACCTGTCTCTTTGCTATTTTTATTCTATGATCTTTGAAAACTTTGATAAGCTGGTCTGTTAAATTCTCTATATATGGTAGGAAAAAAAACGCTCTGTGATCGTATTAACATTATTGGTGTTGTTTGTGACATTATTTTAATTGGTTTTGAGAAATGTTATTAGCATCATCTAGAACTGAGGGCTGTGAGATATTATCTAGCTGATTGAGGCGAAAAAAGAAATTTATTCACCCCCTCTTTTCCGGATATGAATTCTCCAGTAAATACCCTTCAACAGTGTGAGTGATTTTTGCCTGTCAACCGGATTCGTGAGTTTAACTGCTCTAGATTTCATTCCCAAAATTATGTTTATTTCGGTTTTCATCGGGTGATATGAATAAAAGTTAATAAATCTATTATTAGAGCAATATGGTTTACGGTACCAGTTTGTTTTTAAAGTGTTGTTTGTGGTCCGTGTCACCAACATATCAAGAAAATGAATACTACCATTGATATCTTCCTCTTTAGTAAACTGAATGTGTTGGTCATATGATTGTGCTGAACATTTCCAAAGTTAAGTCTATGCAACCCTGAGGTAAGGCCAGTATAAGGTCATCTACATATCTCTTGACAAAAAGGATGTAGAAAGGTAAATACTTAAGACAATCCATAACTAGTACCAGTAAGTACAAAGTTCACTAAGATTGGAGATATTTTAGTCCCCTGGGGGTCGTAACAATTTTAGAATTCATTTTTTGACTCAAACATCTTAGTATTCAATAACACCTATTATAAACAAATTTTTGGTGCCCCAAATCTTGTCTCACTTATGCCATTCTGATCTGCAGTAGTGCGGCGAGAGCATCTGACGTATTTCTTCAGCAGCAAAGAATGGTAAGAAGTATATGCTCTTTAAGCCTTAACAATTTGTCGCCAACTTTTTCCACGGTTGGGAATTCCCAAGATTGGTAGATGATAGGTTGTTTGATAGCCACGGCGGCGGGGAATACGTGAGAGAGGACTGCCTACGCCATCTTTGTGCAGGGCCGCGTCCTTGGCCATCAAGATTCTTGATACGGTCTTCAGCAAGCACATACATACTAAGGATGTATATGTAAGTTACATTGACCTCTATGTAACCGCCAAATATCCGCAATGTGTGGCCTTTTTAAGTACATCTTGGCGAAGTAAAAATGGGCTTTTTATGAGACTCTCAAACTGCCATTAGATGAACAAAGTTTATGTATCTCTAATATCACAATGTGATGATTCGCTAATGTAAGTACTTAATAACTGCAGTGGCATGTGCCCCAAGTAACTTAAATGTTACATTATTCTTTAATATTCTTGATATTTAGCGTAGACCGGGGCACAAGTCCGCTACGGGGTAAAAGTCCGTTCTTGTATTGCGCAGGTCGTAAGAACGAAGCCGACGTTTCACGTGGCAGTTTTCATTACTCGTTCGAGTGGTAAGGTACTTGTGTAAATGATTCGCGAATTCCCGTAAACATCGATGTAAAAATGAGGTAAGTATAAAAAATAACTTTCTACTATATTTTTTTTAGTGGATTAATTAAACTTGGATGTAAACATTTAGACAAATACTATAGTGTAGGATTGATTACCGTTTTAGTAGGCTATTTACCCATGTTGTTGTTTTTGTTGGCGCTGGTGTCGTTTATGAGTTAATAATTTATGATTGAAGTTTTAATGGTCCGGGGCAAAATTCCGCGGACTTTTACCCCTCTGTTGCGGACTTTTGCCCCATGGTCGCGGATATTTCACTCTTGATAGCGATTATCAGCAATCGAATTTATGCTTTTAAGAGCAGATTTTTTTTATATTTCAGAAACTACAAGAGACTGACAAACCGGAAACCAGTGACTGATGATATGCTTGAAATTGCTCGCCAAAGAATACGCCAAGGAGAGTCTATTCGGCGCATCGCATGTGATTTTAAAATTGATGAATCATCGCTTCAAAAACGGCTTAAAAAGGGCTCTGGCGTTACCTCGCTTGGGCGTTTTAAAAGCACCTTTAATCCAGATCAAGAAACGCAGTTAGCAGAGCACTGCAGACAAATGGATTCACGGTTTTATGGGATAGTAAAAAAGTCTTTTCGACATTTAGCTTACCAGTTTGCAGTACAAAATAACATAACACACAATTTTAATAAACAGACTCAGCTAGCTGGAGAAGACTGGGCACAATCTTTTCTAAAGAGACACAACCTCACGTTACGTATTCCCCAAAAAACAAGCGTTGGTAGAATAATGAGCTTTAATAAAACTCAAGTTTTAAAATTCTTTGACAACTTAAGTGAACTTATATCTAAGTACAAATTTCCGGCAAGTCGAACCTACAACATGGACGAAAGCGGTATATCAACGGTTCCCAATAGGATACCTAAAGTAATAACAAGCAAAGGCAAACAAAGTGTAAACAAAGTAACATCGGCTGAGAGAGGACAACTGGTTACGGTCGTCTGTTCTTTTAGGGCATCTGGTCATTACGTCCCTCCAGCTTTGATTTTTCCGAGGAAACGATCTAGGCCTGAGCTTCTATCTGGTGCACCCCCAGAGTCTGTGATGTTTATATCAGATAGTGGATATATGAACATGGAGCTATTTCAACAGTGGTTAAAACATTTCCAAAAGCATGTAAGAGCTTCCGAAACAGACCCAGTGTTGCTAATATTGGATAACCATGTTTCGCACTGCAGCTTAGAAGCAGTCACATTTTGTAAAGGAAACCATATTCATTTATTGAGCATACCACCACATTCTAGTCACAAAGTTCAGCCACTTGATCGATGTTTCTTCAAGTCACTTAAAGATTTCTATGGACAGTTTTGCGACCAGTGGATGTTGAATAACCCAGGGAGAACAATAACTCAGATGGAGGTGGCAAAAACTTCATCCTTCATGTCTAGAACAATCCATGAATCAATCAAATCTTAAATCGCCGCATGACCTAATGCCATATCCTAAAGTTACAAAATTACGTCTAAGAAGAAGGAAGGGAAAAGCATCACAAATTCTTACATCAACCCCAAAGAATTGGAAAACGAGCGAATACAAAAATTAGAAATGGAACGAAAAAAAGAAGCTGCCAAATTAATTAAAAGGCGAAGAAAGGGAAGTTTATTATCTGAAATTAATATTGAACTGGATTTCTTTTTTTTCTTTTTTTTTATATTGTCCTTAACCGCCATCAAAATGTGTGTAAAATGTGCTCGCGAATTTCGGTAAATTTTGTAGTGTTATACTAAGCCATAAAATGCGAAAATTTCGCTAAGTGCTTGTCGGCCTTTTATGCACCTTTGTTGTTGTTTTGTGCCCAACTAGATGAGTGGAACAGCCGTGATTTGCAAATCGTTGATTATGTACTGCCTTCTATTTTTTATGGATTCCAACAAAACCTTGGCATTTAAACTTTAATTCGCTTATCAATCGTAGCGAAGATTAAACTTTTTGCGGTGCACCGACCTGAATTATTGTAAATAAATGTTTTCTTGCCCAAGTGAGCTTATTTAGAGTGTGTTGAGTTCGGAATTGTTTTGTCTTGCCTTTTGTTTTGACTTTGGAACTATGGACTGCAAACCTGCGCTCACATTCTCGTAACTGGAATGTGTAAAATGGCTTTAACGTTTAAGTGCTGTAAAAACAAAGCACAAAATAATTGGATTTGTATAGGATGTCACAGTATCTATCATAAAAGCTGCCGATCAAGGCTTAAGAATGATGTTGCAATAATTAGGGATAACCTAATATTATGTTCCACGCAGTGCTCAGATGTAGCTACCGATTCGTAGTCTGAGCTAGTTTCTAGCTTAATACAAATAAATAATGAGCTCAACATTGACCTGAATGATAAGTCAAAATTTGTTGACACCCTTAAACGGGAAAAACAAACCCTTCTTTAACAACAATCCATGGAACAACAATTGGTGGATGAGAATTGCGAGCTAAAGCGAAGAATTGCTGAACTGAGCAAGAAGCATGGTGCTCTAAACATGCCAAAAGAGTTGATTTCTTCGTCAACTCAAACAGTCATGGGAAATCTATTTTTGCTCCGTGATAATCATTGCCAAACCGCGCCAAGCGTGAGAGACATTGGAACTTCAATGCCCAATGTACAAACTGACGTACACTTATACCTTCCGACGACCGTCATCGATCACTTAAAGCGGAGCTGCATAAAACCATGGATGAGTTATCCGACCTTAAAGGGCGTGAACGGCGAATGCTCATCACTATCGAGACCCTTGACCATGAGAACGAATTCCTCTCGAAGGAACTGGAGGGCTTGAATCAACTTCTGGCTGATTCACACCACCTCTCAAGCAATCTGGATAGATCTGCCCCTATAAGGAGTAATGGCTTGGAAGAGGCTGCAAGTTCGTTATTTGACGAACTATCTATCATAGACCCACATATGGTCCTAAACCGATCACCAAAACAACAAAAATCCAAATCTCCAGTTTCACGGCGCGTAGATCAACCCGTTTTAAAGCAGTCTAAATCCAGTGTTAATAAAAGAAATATCCTGGTCTTTGGTGACAGCAGTGCAAGAGGAGTTGCCGGTGAGTTATCTAAGTTTTCGTACTCTTGGGACTATTCCATTTATGGAGAATACCATCCTGGTTGTTCTGTCCACCAATTGGCAAACGGAATTTTTCAATTAACCACCAATTTTGGACCTAACGATAATGTCATAGCGTGTATTGGTCTGGACTTCAGTAGTAACAGTAACTTTTACCAATTAAATAAACTATTTTCCATTGGAAAGTATACTAACCTTGTTTTTTCTTTGACATATTCAAGTATAAATAATAATGAATATTTTAGGTTTGTGTCATTATGTAAAAAGTTTCTTGAATGTCAAAATGCGTCTATAAGAATTTTAGATAACAATATTGTAAGTGGTAGATATAGGCTGTCAAGGAAGTCTCTTTGTAAAAATATTTTTTCTTATGTAGAGTCCAGTTGTACTTTGAAAAGTGTATTCGTTTCGTCCTGTATTAGATATTGTGACACTACCTGCACTGCTAATGTTACAAATAATAGTCAAGGCTTGTCAGATCAGGGTGGTAACAATATCGAACGAGGTCCTTTTTTAGACTAAAAAACTCTGGCACGAGCATATCATTAATGCTCATAAATATTCAATCTATTCGTAATAAAAGTGACGACCTTTTTATAATCCTTAAAAGTTTAAAATTTCCTAACATAGTTTTGTTGACAGAGCATTGGTTGACGCCTGAAGAACCTCTCCATGTCCCGGGCTATTTTGTAATTTCGAAATTCAGCAGATCAAATCATGAACATGGTGGCACTGTTGCGCTGGTGGATCAATGTGCTTCTGGGCGATTTAGTGGTGTGGATAAATTTGATAATCTACTTATTGAAAAATTTTTTGAATTTTCTATTATTCATTCAAATAAACTTCGGTGTTTTATTGTGTGTATCTACTGTTCACCGAGCAGTGATTTGGACGTGTTCTTAGAAAGGCTCGAATTCCTTCTTTCTCGATTCCCTTTACCTTAAATCATAAGATTATACTTGCTTGTGACCTAACCATAGATTTTGAAAATAAAGATAGCAGGTCTACCTTGAGGCTGTCCAACTTGTTTCACTCCTTTGATCTTCACATGCATGTTCACAGCTCGACTCGTGTGACTAAAATATCCTCTACAACCATAGACTACATCGCTTCTAACATACAAAAGAATGTCTGCTGCAAGGTGTTTAATCCCAATCTCTCGGATCAGAATGCCATTCTGGCCATAATTTAATTCCTATGAATTGCGTTCGCTTCTTTGAGGACAGGAGGCTTGGCAGAGTTTATGGCGGTCATAACTTTCAACAATTTCGTGACCTGTGTGAATCTTTCAACTGGTATTCTGTTATGCGAGGGGCTGATCCTCTCGGAGCTTTCCACGGTGCTTTGGCAAATATTGTCAGTCAACAACGCTTTTCCTGTCCTTCATTTGAAGCCAAGGCGCAAAGACAGAAGAAGATGGCTGACACGAGGGATACGCACTTCTGCCTCAAATCTGAGATTTTTAAACAGCCTCAGGAAAGCGTATCCTGACAGCATGATACTCCAGTCTTATTACTCCTTGTACAGGAGAACCTACAGGATCGTCATTCGCAATGCTAAAAAACTGTATTATTCCAAACGTTTTTCTGATTCTAAAAATAAACAAGGCGAATCATGGGCTATTGTCAAAGAAATTACTAATAGAGCAAATAAATCTTCACAAATAAATATTGACTCCAACTCTCTAAACGATTACTACTGTTCGATTGGCAATGATCTAACTAAAGACCTTCATCCAGTCGCCGACCCCCTAATATATATGTCTAATGTGAATGTGACTGATACATATTTTTATCCCAACTAGTGCCGGTGAAATCAGAAAAACCATGAGTTCTATGAAAAACAAGAAAGCGGCGACTGACGATGGAATATCTATCAGGGTACTGGAAAGTCTACCTGATAGGGCCATTGCTGCTCTATCACACGTTGTTAATATCTCTTTTGTGTCTGGTTCCTTTCCATGTTGCTTTAAATTAGCTAAAGTAATACCTCTTTACAAGGGCGGTGATCAATTGACTCCCTCAAATTTTAGGCCGATTTCTTTGCTGTCTACTCACTCTAAGCTTGTTGAGCGCCTAGTGAAGGATCGTCTCTTATCCTTCCTAAATAATTATGACATTCTTACTGAAAATCAGTATGGATTTAGATCTGATAGGAGCACGTCTGATGCAATGTTCGAGTTTCTGTCAGGGGTTTTCCAGGGTATAAATGGGCGAATGGCGACTGCGGCAGTGTTTTGTGACTTGTCAAAGGTCATTGGGGACTGTGTGAGTTACGAGGTGCTGATGCGGAAACTCTTTGCTTACGGGATTCGAGGCGCAGCACTTCGGTGGTTCGAGAGCTACTTGTGTGGCCGGGAGCAGTCTGTCCACATAGATGGTGTGTCATCTAGCAGACAGCGTACTTCATGCGGCGTGCCCCAGGGTTCTGTATTGGGGCCAATCCTTTTTATATTATATGTGAATGATTTGACTATGCTTTGCTGGGCGCTTTACGCTGTTTGCAGATGACACTACCGTACTGTGGTGGGACAAGGATGCGGGGCGGCTGCTGCGGGATATTGGGTTGGATCTCGGAAGGATTAAGCAGTGGTGTGACGCCAATCGCCTCTGCTTGAACATGTCTAAAACTAACCTCATCGGCTTCAACTGTCCTATTGATGGCCTTATACTTTGTGACAACACCATCCAGGCTGTGAACTCTCCTAAGTTTCTGGGTTTGTGTATTGACGAAGACTTAAAGTTCCATACTCATATCGTTAAGTTGAATAAAAGATTTGCATCTGGTTGTTTTTCTGATCGGGCTACCTTTCGAGAGCTTGGTGGAGAAGTTGCGCGTAACGTGTATTATGCCCTTATTGAGTCACATCTCAGATATGCCTTGCCCTTCTGGGGAGCTTGCTCTCGAAATCTTTTTCACTCTGTCTTCGTTCTACAGAAGAGAGCTGTTAGAAATCTGTGTAATGCGCATCCAAGAACCCACTGTAAGCCCCTTTTTATCAAGCACTCTGTTCTGACCTTCCAATCTTTATTTATTCTGGAAATGGCTTGCCTAATTCATAAAAATAAGTATCAATTTCCCAATCCTCAGCTGGTATATGGTACACGTCAGATTGGCAATGTTCCCTTGCCCATTCCACATTCCAGCCTTGTCAGGAATTCCTTGATTTGCAGTGGCATCAAGATATAGAATCATGTTGATCTGCGGATTAGAAATATTCGAGACTTAAAAGCCTTCCGTAAAAGTTTAAAATGCTCTTTTTATTGCAGAGAGCTTTCTATTCTGTTGACGAGTTTTTCGAGCAGAACTAGAAGGCTCATTATATTCTATTATTAACTCATGAAGTGTGTGTTCCAATAATGAGTTATCAAAGTTTTATTGTCATAAATGGCTGCAATATGCCATTACAATTTTGACTGTGGCTGCAATAAGCCATTACAATTTTGACTGTACTGATGTAGGTACTGTGATAATGTGTATTGCGGAGGTAATATTTGCCATTTAATATGTTTTGTCACCACACTTATGTTTTTATGTTGTTTTATTTTCTTTTTGATTTTGCTTCGTTTTGTTTTATATTTTGTATACATCTTATAAAGCTTTGTCAATAAGAAATGTTACATGTAATATTTTTTGGACAATAAAGCACTTTAAATAAATAAGAAACCAACTGCCCGCTTTGCCAGCAAACTTACGGACAAGATTCAGAACCGACTGATTGGATCCCGTGCAGTCAGTGCAAAAAGTGGTGGCACGAGACATGTTCGGACTATGAAAAAGGGAAATTCGTGTGCGACTTATGCCGTTAAATTATTTAAGTATAAAAACTTATGAATGTATAAACCTATTTAGAAGTTCGTTGATGTGTCTATTTTTTTAAATTTTGCTTATAAAACCTTGTGCCTCTTTTACCACAGATGAGCTATAATAAGTTACGTTAAAGTTGTTGATATTAATATGTATAATCCATTTAGTGATTAAAAATTTTTTGTGCTTGTTCTTAATAAAAAGGCATTAAAACATACACTTATCGCACGTTAGGACTCCTACCTCAAAAACAGGATTTTTGCCCCATACTGATAGGACTTTTACCCCAACCCATGGGGCAAAAGTCCTATTTTGCAAAAAAAATCAAACCTAATAAATAATAAATGTATTCAAATCATAAAAAATGGCAGAAATTTTGGCATTTATTCGTTAGCTGCGGACATTTACCCCGGTCAAGGCTATTTGTTAGATATGACATTAGATTCAATCCGAGATATTGTCAAAGAGGAATTTGGGCGCTTCCCTGGTGCGTACTACTGAGGGGGATTACTGGCGGCGTTCCTCCTTGAGCTGGGGGTTGTATATCAGATGGAATAACGACTCGCTTAATTCGAAACAAACTGTACGTATATTGGTCTTCAGATACAGGAAGGAATGCACTTAGAATGACGACTATGTTTGAATACAATTTACTAGAATAGCGTAGAACGCATGACCATTCGATGAGGACTGACTGGACTCGACCTATTCGGCTCCCTTGAGTTTACTTTTAGTTTAAATTGTTATGAGCGTTATAATTCATTTTAGTTATATTGGTATGCTTTAATTAGGTTTCACTTTTATCTATGGTTCACTTTACTTTTTACTTTAAGCTTTACGTTACTTTTACACTTTACTTTTACACTGACATCACTATAGAGGAGGTTCGATCTTGGTTCCCAGAGAAGCGTTTGGCCTTAATTAAAAGGGAACTACTTAACCAGAAAGTCAAGATCGGGAGGTTGACCTTGGTACCAGAAAAGCGTTTGGCCTTAATTAAAAGGGAACTACTTAACCAGATAGTCAAGGTCGGGAGGTTTGATCCTGGTCACCAGAAAAGCGTTTGGCCTTAATTAAAAGGGAACTACTTAACCAGATCATCAGGATCGGGAGGGTTTGAGCTTACAGGAGGAGCGTTTTGCCTTAATTAAAAGGGAACTACTCAACCAGATAAGTTGTCGTCTACTTGATTTGCTCGTTCTTTTATACTAAATTTTGTTGATATTTGACTGATTGTTTTTAAAACATGTTTAGATAATACTCATAATATTTGATCCTTCAATGTCAAGTATCAAGTTCAAACATTAGACTGAGTGTTCTTTTGTTATTATGCTTTCTAGTTTACAATATTAGCACCCACCAATGAGAATACATTTCATATTTTGCTGCAATATGTTAACTGATCTTTTGGTGTTTTAATCCAAGATATGGAATAAAATAGAATGTGTGATTCTATTTTATGACATATGCAATCAGAAAACTTTTGTGCGAATAATTAATCAGTCTATGCTTTTGATTTTATTTTAACATCTTACTTCACAGTTCGCAGATCCATTTATTTAGGTATATAATCCCAGACAGAATAATAATAGGTGTTAGTTAATTAATTTCTTGATTTACCAATCAGCTTTTCATAGGAAAAGGTTTAGATACTGATGTCAAATAAAAACTACAATGAAAAGTGAGATGAAACTTTATTTCCATAAACCTTAAATATGTATTTAATTTTTGTCTACCTTGTACATTTGGTTTTGTAATGTACAACACCTGAAGATAACAAATGACATTAACTAAAAATGGACACAGCTGCAACTATAAAGTATAAATATAAGCCAAAATAAATTTAAAAAATATAACAAAACACAAAAAATACAAATTTATATTGCAATATACGAAGTGGAACATCCAACTGGAATAAATTCTATAACAAAATCCCATTCGTTTGCTAAAAAAATAGAGCTTGAGAGAATGACATATAATAACGCCCATAATGGTTATTTTTGTTACAAGTACCTATGGAAGAACCATTGCAGCGCTAATAGCAGATGAGTCCTGAAAAACTTCATTTAGGTACGTGTGACAAACACTTTTTTTTTCATACGCTCCCAAAATTTTGTTATGCACTTTTTACAATTCTTCAGAACGCTTAAATTTGCAAATATACCATAATTTTTGAAATCATAATGTTCAAAAAAGTTAGCTTAGAAATTGATATCGTAGCAACTATTTGATAATTTTGTCATGTCATTCGAAATTTGACATTTAGACATATTCAGGAATTTTGGAATAGTCCGTTGCCGTGACGACTTTTAGGGACTAGGCCGAAAAAAAGTATTTCACGCACTTACCCAGCAAACCAAACGCAGCAGGCAAACCAGCGGCCGCCTGCTGGCACGTACGGTATCCTAGTGGCTAAATAGCCATGCTTTGGGCCGTCCGCGTTCCACTTATGGCACACCGATCCTTATTTATTCGGCAACGTTATTCTATCGCCAACCTACCGGCACACCGAATACGGACCTTCATATTTCGGGCCGAAACTGGCTATCCTACGGAACGCCGCAAGCGGAATTCAGATTTTCGGCTCGAATACGGTTAGCAAGCGGTTTGTCGCACGGTCGGCCCCGCTAGTTCGTGGTTCGGCCCACGTCCGGTAAGTGAACGGTTAACCATAACCAACCTAAATTTGATGTTGACGTTGACAGAACTTTGACAAATGACACGTCAAACGTCAACCCACAACCCACGCTTGACGCTTGTTTATGTTTTATATTTTTTGGTGTTTATGTGTTTTCAGAGACAAGTATTGTTGTCTCTGGTGTTTTAGTTCTTATCTATGATGTTTTCAAGTTCAATCATCCATCTGCAATGCACGCCTGTCCTGTACGCAGTGAAAATTTTATCAATAATTAATAAAGAGTAAAGAGATTTTTTCTTTGTGTGTTTTATGGTTCCTACGCAATAAGTTATTCACAGAATCGATCTCAAAACAAAAAGTAAGTATATACCTTACGTTTTACAATATAAACTGTTTTTAATATACTTTTATGGACTAACAATGGCGTCTACCGTTATAAAAGTAAACGACAAGAGCGGCGTTTGATTGCCACTCAAATGCAATGCACCTTAGGAGATTTTTCCCCCACACCCACAAGGGGGGCTCTGGAAGGACTTTCAAATGCTTTTGCTTTTCCTGACGACAATCCAAACGATTCTGATGATAATTCAAATATTTCCAAAATTGCATCTAGTATTATCTGATAGTGATACTGCATCAATCCCCACTAGTTTCACTGGAGAACATGCGTGAGCTCTCACAAGAGCCAGGGTCATCAGAAGAATATATGTTGTTAGAGTCTGAGTATATATTTAGCTCAGATTCTTATGAAGTCATCAATAATGAATTTGGTAATCTCGCTGGCAACAGTACTGAGGCCTTCACTGAGGTATTACATCAATTTATTGAAAACCCTAGTAGTAACTTTTTGAGAGAATGATCCCTGAGAAATAATTTAACCCATAGGTCTTTGACTGAACTATTACAATGGTTTTCTACAAATCCTGTTATCAGTAACTTACCCAAAGATGCTCGTACATTATTAAAAACACCTAGATATGCTAGTTTTAGATTAATGGGTGAAGGTTTGTTTTACTATTTCAGTTTAAGTTGAGGGATAAAAACAATTCACAGTAAATATAGCAATGAATATTTTCTTAATGATGGTCATGAGGTATTATATAGTTTAAATTTTAATGTAGATGGATTGCCAATACATGAAAGTACCAAAGAATCTTTTTGGCCAATTCTGTGTCATATAACAAATTATGCTTAAGAACCTCCTTTTATCGTAGTACTTTACTGTGGGCCAGCCAAACCACCTCTTAATGATTTTTTTTTTCAAATTTTGCAGCAGCAATTAAAGGATTGTATGAAAATACATCAATAGTAGGCAAAAACATTATTTAGATGATTTATTTTTCAGAAATGCTGGAACGCATGCTGCGCGATATTCAAGCAATAAAACTAGACGTGAAAACTCTCATACAAGATTCGAACAATACTAAGTTAACAGAATTTGAACAATTGGATCGGCAACTCCATTTTCAAGAATACGACGACCTTCAAAGGTGTAAAAATTTTATAGAGGAAGACTTCAATAAAATGGCAATAATTATTAAAATTTTAAACTGCTTTTGTTTTTCTTAATATTTAGTATCTAATTTTCTCCTTTAAATGCATTTCTGTATAGCTAAAGAGAGCAGAAGCAGAAACTCGATTTGGATATTTTTGATTGATTAATTTTTTTTAGCAAGCATCAATTTCCTTGTTAGGAGTGAGAGATTTAAATGATACTACCCGGAAAATATTATCCTTATTAATAAGTCACAACCTGTCCTTAATGATTAACTAGATAGAGGTAAAGGAAAAGGGCAGCTGCCGAAAACTGACAAATGTATTAAAGCTAATTACGGTAAGATATTAAAAATTTCTATTTTTTAGAGGGAAACATAAAAATTCTGGAAAATAAAGAGCTTTTTAAGTGTTTATGAAAATTAAATTGTAAATTTACATAATTAATATAGTATTTGAAGTAATATGTAAAATAGAAAAAAAAGTAAAATGACATATTTTATTTTAATGGTTTGTATATGATTTTTTAGGTGCTGTAAGGAAAAATTGGGCAACAGCAAACTCTACAAGCACATAGAGATAGACAATTATATTAGGAGCTGGATAAAAAAGGCTCCTGATAGAGCAGGACGAGCGAACCGAAGAAAAAATAAAGCTTAGCGATACAAGTTTAAAATAATTTACTTTTAATATATACTTACTATTCTCATGTGATTATAGAGGTTGTCTCTAAAGGTCTGTATGCATTAAAATTATATTTATTTGATTTCACAGTACTAAGAATTTGTTTATTTTTGCACTTGGTACACAAGATGCATCTAGTACCAAGTGGGCATTTATTTTTGTTTTCAGAAATACACTTATTTTATGTAATAAAATATATTTGTTTTGTCGCTAAAATATAAATTCTCTTTTTTACTGTCCAATCCATCAATTATATGCATTTGTTATGCAACTTATTATGATAGGTGGGTATACCATATGGCTTCGACGAAATTTCTACATGTTTTGTTATTTTTCCATGAAATTTTAATTTTCAGGAACTATTATATGCATATAATGCTATAAAAATAATTTCATACAAAATTGCCTTAATGTCATAATACGCAGATTCCTACAAATGCAATACATGATACAGGATGTCATAAACATTACACAACAAAAAGCATTGATTTATTGTTTTTTTTTCAGGTTTAACAAAATGTATTTTTCAGCAAATAAATTATGCATATAATATGTTAAAAAATCAATTTATACAAAATTTTAAATATAATTTTTATGTTTTTGTACATCCTAAAAATTATTCTGTTCTTTATTGTCATTTATGCAAATCGTTTTGTATATAAACTGAAAATTTTAGTTTACCTACTAGGATGGATTTTGCAAAAATATGACAATAAGGTTTTACAAAAGCACAATTTTAATCATTCATAAAATTGATTTTTTAGCATAATGTGCAGAGTCATTCCATATATATTGACCCATATTCTAGCGGCTTTTTTATGCAACTTGTGCCAACATTTTGAACTTCCGATATTTTTTTGTAGTCTCTAATAAGATTTTTAAAAGCTCAGATGAAAATCTATAACTTTCTCCATTGCAACTATTTGATATCTCCATAAAAAAAGCCGCTAGCAAAATATACGGAATGACCCTGTGCATATATTATTTGTAGAAAAAAATATATTTTTTTGAATCTAAAAACAAAATAAAAATGGGTGTGCTTTCGGCAAGTGAGAGGAGGGCCCATTTGCGGGCCACCAGTGCCTTGCCTTTACCGAATCGGCTGTGTCACCAGCGGCTCGCCAATGGTACGTGGTCGGCTTGCCGTCGCAGGTTTGGTTGGCCGACTCTCTGCCACCCTTCGGCCAGGCGGACATGTCCTACTTGCACGCCGTATGAGGGTCGAATACGGCCTTTCGGCGAGACGCTCTCGGGCCGTTGTCGGACCAGCTAGTCTGTGTTTGCTGGGTAAATGAGTCCGTAAAATAGCCATTTTTGGGAGCGTATGACAAAATAGTTATTTTTTTAAAGTACCTAAAATGTTTTTCAGGACGAATCATTTATGTTTCCGCTGAAAAAATTACTTTTTAATTTAATGTATTTCTTAAAAAGTTGAAGATGAGGGAAATAATTTACTTTTCTCTTTTGAAAAAAAATGAAATAAATCAGTGTGTTGAACAGAAAGTTTCAAAACTTCACGGGGAACTAAAAAAAATCTGAAGTGATCTATTTGAAGAAAACAAAAATGAGTAGTTTGGGTTATACTAGATAGTGCCCTAAAAAGCTAAGGAACTTGCTAGCAATAATTTTTAAACTCTATATACATACCATACATTAGATGGAGCAGTTCAAAATTTCCAATTAAAATTGTTTTTTTCTCCCTGACCAAGAATAGGCTTCTGCTAGCGAGTTTGTGAAAACGTGTTTACATAATCTTTTTGTAAAATCTTTGCAATCATGCCCGCCAATGTTCTTGAATATTTTCGCCTACAATTAAATAATACAATCAAATTAAAAATAATATATATTTTCCGGCACTTTTGAGAGTGAAGTACGAGTCTACAAAGGTGGTTTAGAGTGGTTACCCAGTAAACACAAAACGCTCGGGAAATCCTCGGCCAATAGCCGGCACATTCGGGAGACAAACGGATTAATTTGCCGCATTTGGATCACTTAACGGCCAGCTTAAAAAGTTCCCAGTAGGTATTTTGCCATATTCGGTTTAAATACGGCCCGAAGCTGGCAATGAGTATGGGATTTTTAGGTTCCGGGTTGGGCACACCTCAGATTACGGCAAACCAGTCACCGGGCTGCACATTTCCCGTCCAAATGCGATCCGAAAAAGCTTAGCCCATGAACGCGCTGGATTATTTGTTGATTTCGGACCGTCTTCGGTAAAGTCCCACATACCCGAATGTACTGGCCTTACAGATTTTATTTTAAAATTGGCGCGCTGCGTCACATACATCGTTTTAAGTCATCCACTTGAAGAATTGACGGCCTCAGATTCGCATTGAAACTGTGGTCGCTCTCCTCATCTGAGCTGCTATCATGAGCACTCCGCTCTATTCCCGACGTTCCAGCAGTTTCGTTTTCTAAAATATCCAAGGTGGGAGGAACACTCTGTTTTTCCTCAGATTCCGTCGCTTGATCATCAAGTTTCTTCAACAATGTAAGTCATAGCAACCCATTCTGACTTAGACTTACCTTTGTCTTGGTCAGACCCTGGCTCCATATGATCAAGTCGATTCAAAACATGGGCCAGCTTACTCCGGAACTTCATGAAGTCACCGCTTTTCTTGCCTCCAGTGAATTTACTTATATCCCTTACAAGTTCTTTAATTTTCTTGTCCACAGCTTTAGCATCGTCTTAATAACTGAAAGGATATTCTGGATATTTAACACTTTCGCTACTCTTTTCCATCTGAAGGGCCAATGACAAGCGATGATATCACTTATCACCAACACTTAATAACAAGCGCTAAATATCAGCACAACCACTTCGAGAATACCGTCACTCTGAAATGTCCAAATTTACCCTGAATCTCTCGACCGAACTTATTCAGTTTCAAAAAATATAACTATTTTTCCAAATTTTCCTTTCAAATGTCTGCAACTCATGCCAAGGCACTGCCAATATCAGGCCCCACGTTGGGCGTCAAAATGTTGCGCGTAAAACCCTTTTAAATGTGTTAGCAAGATATAATGAATAAGATGATACCTACCCTTAAGGATGCGGCCAGCGCAACATGTGTGCTCCGACTTGCTCGTCGGCGTGGGAGTGGGTCAATTACTTACTCTTGACCAGGGCGCCACCAGTTTGAAATATCCAAATCCGCAGACATAAACAGGAAGAAACTCGGTCTTAAGAATCCATAAGGGTGATCCAAATCGACGATTATTCGCTACACAAGGGCAATTTAAAGTCTACACGACTACTAATTACACTTGTTTGGTTGAGGTATTCCAGAGCAAATATAAGACGGTCACGTTCGTGCAGGTTTAAATTTATTGGCGTTCGTTAGATTAGACGATAACGTGTTGTCATATTTCTTTCAATAAACAAAGTGATATAAATTTATAACAAATGGTAAAAGATCTTAATTTGAAAGCAATTAACAACCTATATACTCATAAATATATCGGCAGTAATTTCTATTAAAATTGCGTTGTAATAGAAGTGAATTAGATAAGGAATGATCGAACAATTATTAGACACGCTTTAACTATAACGGAAGTAACAATATAACACCAAATGATTACGAAAGATCAAACCAAGTTCAACAAATTAATCAATAATCACAGTTATCTGTCTAATAGTAGATACTAAACTTTGGGCGCGTTTACCATGGTAGACGACTCGCAGTTGTACATAAATAAACTTTACTGATTTAGATCCTTAAATACCGTTATGTAAAATTAATATAACTGGACAGTCAATAAATCAGAACGACAATGTTGATCATTTAACACAATATACTTAAATCGAGTTGTAAGATTAAAGAAATATAATATATAAAAACAAGTATGAGCATTAATATAGATCCACACTAGTAGATTCAGCAGTTAATTAGATCCGCATAGGTAAGCTGTGCTTACACCGAAACAGTACCGAGTATAGTTATATCAGTACCACGCAGAAATCTAAAACAAGCGATATGATACAACGCTGGAAAAACTCTAAGGCCTCTTTCAGACGATACTGATTTTAGCTGGTCCGGCTCTATTGGTTTTAACGTGAGTGGTGCATTAAAACCTTGTGACAATTAGTTTAATGCACTACTGGAGTACAATAAACGGGACCGGCTAAAATCCGTATGTCTGAAAGAGGCGTAAGGCCCAGTTGTACCAGAAATCGTTCAACGCAAGTTCCCTTGAACTGCAGTTTTCTGTTGAACACAGTTCAGAGTCTAGGGTGTTGTTTCAGTCCAAGTTCACTTGAACTGAGTTTTACGAGTGTCACAACAACCTAAAACCTAACTTTTTATTTTTTTTTAATTCCCATTTTCCAGTTTGTTTCGCAATTTTTGCATTATTTTGCTTAAATTAGGTTAAAAAAAATGTTAGAGCGAGTAACTTCTCTGCAAGTGCAAAAAAGTGATACTGACACAAACAAAATAAAAGCAGAGGCATGGCTTAAAATTTATAGAGAATTTAACAGCATTCTTGGAGATCCACACAGAAGTACTAGGGTATTGAAAAATAAAATAAAGAAATGGTGCAAACAAAAGTTTGCCGATAATAAGAAGTACGTCATTGGAACTGGAGGTGGACCATTCAAAGATTTAGTAATAAGTAACAGCGAAAGTGACCTCCACGAGATTCTAGGCACACAATTAACAGGGCTTACATCCAAGTTCGATAGTGATGCTGCTGCAGGTTTGTTAAAATGTTTCCAAAATATTTTCCAATCATTTATACTTTTACTTTTAGAATCCATTATAATCCAGATTGAAGGCAATAATTATGTACATGATTATGAGAATTTGCATGTAGAGGATGCTGAGAAAAGTGATGTCTTTTTGGTAAGTTGTACTTATTATTAGTTAGTTGTAACAAGTATATAGACATACCATCTTAAAGATGTGTAGGTTGTTAAATCATATTGACATGGCTAAAATGGCACCCTTACTTTGTGTGATGTAACCAAAGACATTTAAAAATGTCTTTGGATGTAACATAATAGTTAAAGTCTGTTTTTTTTTAAAGACCGATTTTGACAGAATTTTGTGTTGAAATATTGCCGTAACTGATAATGGTAACATACTCATAAAAGGAAGTAATCTACTAGGATATAGTCTAATTTTTACGAATGTAGAACAGAAAATATAATGTGATCTGTTCTGAATTTTTAATTATTGATTTGAAACCTTATTTTTCAGATGATTCACAAATTTTTAGTGCTCCGGTCGCGACCGATAAGCCGTTAATGACCATAGACCCACAGATAGACCTTAATGATAATTCTAGCAGTTTGTCCTTTAGTGCACCATTTAAGAAAGCAGGTTAGTAGGTAAATCGCAGACTTGATACATTTATATCATATTTTTGTTATTATTACAGAATCTTCTATGAGTGACCGGACCAAGTATACACCGGCGCATTTTAAGATCCTTTACACAAATAGTGCACTATGTAAAAATCCTCCTATTGGTCGATGCATCTCGTATTACAATCTGTCTTCGTGATGCAATCGATTTCTGTCAAGATCTCTCGTGGTGTAGATGTTTAGACAACTGGGTCTCACCTGGACCAAAGTTTACAGAATTAAAAATATTCTGTAAACTTTGCCTGGACGGTCCGGGTTCAAACCCCGTTGCTTTTTTATTTTTTTTTTAAAGATTATGTGTGTAAATAGTTTTTTCTTGATTTTGTGTATGTCTTGGGTTAGTTTGGGTTATAGCACCTGGTTAGTTTCCCTTTCTTGAGCCCCCGTAGCGAGCGGAGGGCCATGCGGATCGACCAATAGGAGAGGTCGATTTTTATATAGTGCATTCTTTGTGTAAAGGATCTTATAATGCAACACCGGCCATGTTACAAAAGTCGTTGTCTGCTTCATTACAACATTCTAATAATAAAGGTAAGCTTTAACAATGGTGTCCTGAGGAAGACTGATATTAAACTGACACTTTTGGTAGTTTTCAAACCATTTATTTATAAACCGTTTTCTGAAATAAGGCTATTACTCACCTAAGGATAGCATATTATTATATTTTACGCTATTTTAGATACTCCGACGAAGTGCCAGACCTAACGGCTTAGTGCTAAATTAGAAGACTGGGCTAAAAGTAAGTCACAACTTACAGGCGTCCAAGAAAAAGCTTTTACAGAACAACATGAAATAAAAATTAAACAAATGCAAGAAAAACATGACCTAGAGGTGGCCATTACCAGAGAAGAATCTCAGACAAGAATGCGATTTCTTGAAAAGGAACATAATTTAAGAATTGAAATTTTAGAAAAGGAATTGCAGCAAAAAATTAATTTTTATAAAAAATGTGCTTATTTAGGTTTAAGTGTAGATAAGATGGATTGTTCAGTTTTTATGTATAGTTCCTTCTTATTGAGTTCCTACTAAGCTTACTATTTTGGAGTGTATTTTACTATTTTGTCTGACTTGTAATAGCTATTTGTGTATTAAGAGCGCAAAGTGCGTAGCGGAGCGCGGCTGTCTCGCTAGAGCGGATACTTACAAATTTGTACTTTTCGCTCGGTTGTACAAAAAAGTGCTTTTTGTACATTATTATTAATAAATTATCAAATCAAATCAAAAAATCAAACCTTACTTGTCTACTAACCCAAACCTGGCCTTAAATTTTTTATCATTCCAGATGTTGAAATGATCTCGTTCTCGTCTATCGCTGTACACCTCGAGGGTGTACAACATTATGAATTAATTCAACAAAATATTCATCATCTGTAATGCCTTCCCAAACAGGATCCATTATTAAGGTTTATAGGGTTTATAACATAGGTTTATAATAAAACAAATGTCAAAAAGCCGTTTGAACTCGCTTTGAACGCCCAAACTTGGACGTTCAAGATGAAACACAGTTCAACATTTGAACCGACATTGTACAACGAATTTATCTCGTTGAACCAAAGATTATTATGAACTTCAGTTGAACTTCCGATGTACAACCGGGCCTAAAACACGCAATCCAATATACGCTGAAAATGTCAATAACACTCTGAAAATACACGTGTGAAAATATCACATAACACGCCACTAACATTATGCGGAAAAAGATCACAAATATAACCTAAACTTATCTTTACTGGTCTTCGCCGATATCACCTACGGCCTTCTGCACGTGGACTACTGCAATGCACCTTGGGACCATTTACCTCTATGGCTAAACTTGGTACCAATGAATCACAACCAACTGTATTGACTGGCAACTACTTGGTTAGCTACTCAATTTCTCTCCAAGCAAAGCTCGCTCCAAACAAAAATAGCTTGCTCCGTATACACAACTCCAAACACAACAGCTCCAGTCAAAAATAATAACTCCCAGGGAAAAATGGCTCCCAGAAAAAAAACCCTGAAAGAGAACAAGCGCTAAGTATGCATTCTCTTACTGCAATTTCAAGCAGCTCCTCTTTCAGAACACTCTCCGCTCAAAGAATATTTAAAAATAATAATGAGAGTACTTAAAAATAATAATGAGAATCGTCTTGCCAAAATGCGAAGGTCATAATATAACAATCTCATATCACTCTACAGGTGAAAGACCTCAAATACAAAGAAAACTGACTAATAATATAACCACTGTTTGCTCTGTTAAGAGTTTAGAGCTCCAGGCAAGAACAAAGCTTGTCCATTTATGTCATTAATATTTAAACTAAATTTGCTAAGCTTACGTACGCTTACGAGGTCTTATAAGCAAAATTTAAAGTAGAGGAGAAATTTATCAAACTTTATACAACATTATACCCTACTATACAATACGGGTGCCCATAAGACAAAGAATCTGCTATGAGTGCTCGACTGCAATATCATACTGAAGACGGTCTCAGAAACTATCATTAAATACGCTTGAATTCCCCAGAATATTACTTCTTGTAAAAATAATGAGTATAATTAATCACGCTATGCCTGTTCTAGGCCCAAATTATCTTTTGTTTGACGATATTGGATGATATACGTGCCAGAATTAATAAATTTTCAAAAGTAAAACAGTATTGTGCAGTATTTCAATCCCCTCTGAGACCCGTTAGGAAACTATAATGAAATAACATTCTGATAAAATAAATCCCCCCTGTACAGAAAATAAATGAGAATGTACAAAATGTAAGATATGTATATTTATTTACCTAACTACATAGGGTTTTTCGATGGAAATGACGAAATGGAAGCAACAACATTCTCTTCTACAGGCATTCCTCGAGGAAGGAAACGGCGTACTTTGTTCCAGAATACACTGCACGTGACAAGTTACTAACCAAAAATCTTGACTCTCTGGCAAAAACCATCCAAGCCATAAACTATAGCAACCTAGCAACCCTTCGAGGGTTTTCTGAGGAAAGAGGACGAAATCAAGTCAAAAACGACTAACTAGATCGTGAAATTCGATGTTAAAAAGCTAGAAAAAACTCGAGCCTCAGGCCCGTTCCACACTGTCCTGTAATCGCAAAATACTCCAGCCGGTTGTCAATGAAACATACATAAGGCTGTATGATATTATGCATTGCTGGTAAGACAAGGAAATCCAACGATAAATTCATCATTGACAAGGACCAAACAACCACCAACCAAATCATTCCGAAAGGGGGGTCATTTAAAATGCCTGGCATCACAGCTATTGAACGCAAAAATATAAATCGAACCTAAACGTACCTTTAGCTCCAGCCGGTTTTTTCTTGCGGAAACAAATTCGAGCGATCCCATACAGCACACCAAATCAAGATTACGATGTGTTCGCATTGTGACGATGTATCTAGATGCAGACACAGGGTTGCACAATTCTACGATGTAAATGTGCTACGTTTACACATTTCAGGTACACACGTATGCACAAAAGCACAAAGACGTTTAGTCCGCCTCACAGTGTAGCCACAGTATACCATTTACATATACACAACTTAAGTGATCCACAGTGTGTTATCGGCTGCACAGTGATTGTGTATTATGCTTAAACTCTGCTTACACATGGCATTTGTCCTTCTCAATTTGAACGTTTTCTCTTTTTTTTTTATGGCAGTGGCACACACATTAAAGGTAGATCCTATGGCGCTCGACGAACGGTGTGTGTGCGAAGATGTTGATTGACACGGTTCTTGAATATTTGTAGGTTGTAATTAGTGGGAAGCAGATGTCCTGGAAGTGAGTTCCACAGTGATGCAGTGCGCCAGACAAAGGAGTTCTGGTAAAGCGATGTTCTAGGTGTTTCTAGTTGTACGACGAACTGGTGCGCTCCTGCCGTCTGTCGGGACTGCCTGACAGGAGTTGCCAGGGGCGGGATTATGTGGGCCAAATCCTGGGAACATCTGCCGTGAAAGTATCTGTAAAACAGAGACATCTCGGCCACATGTCTGCGATGTTCCAGACTATCCAGATTCCGGGTCAACTCCGGATCGCCGACGAGACGCACAGCCCTCTTCTGAATGGAATCCAGCAGCTTTAGGGTATGCTTTGGTGCGGCACCCCAGATATGTGAGCAATATTCTAAGCACGGTCTTATTTGCGCTTTGTACAGCAAGAGCAACTGCTGCGGTGTATAGAGTTTCTTGTTGCGAAATAGCGCACCAAGCTTCTGGGAGGCTGATTTTGCGATGTTAGCAACATGGTCATGCCATGACATATTGCTGTTGACCGAGACACCCAGCAGCCCGATTGACGAGGATGAAGGAATGGTCGATCCTGCCATAATGATGTCAGGGCCCGCTGTATTGGCCCTCTTAGTAAACGTTGCTGCTTGGGTCTTTGCTGCATTGAACTGGACCAAATTTCGGTCGCCCCAAGTTTGAACTTTCTCCAGGTCTTGATTAATTGCTGTAATCTGCTCCTGTCTGCGGTGATGAGTCTCAGTCGCTGGTAAGGGTTTTTCTGATCTAAAGTGGGAGACAAGGGTACTGTCAACTGCAAAACTGTAAACAGGATAATTCGTTTCGATCAGCAGGTCATTAATATAGATGAGGAACAGAGTTGGTGAAAGTATTGCGCCCTGAGGCACGCCCGCGTTGATGGTGAATGTGTCCGAGATGTGTCCATCGACCGCAACGTGTAGGGATCGGTTCTTAAGGAAACTGGCCAGCCAGCTGCAGAGAGAGGCGGGCAGTCCCAAGGACGGCAGTTTGTTGAGCAGTCCGTCGTGCCAAACTCTGTCGAATGCCTTTGAAATATCCAACGCAATCGCTCGAGACTCTCCGTAGTTTTCAATTGCCCTACTCCATATATGAGTAACATAGGCCAATATATCTCCTGTCGATCTCTCTTTGCGAAAGCCGTATTGATTATCGCTGATAATTCTGTTGCTCTCGAGGTACTTGAGTAGTTGCTGGTTGACTACACGTTCCATGACTTTGGAGATTATTGGAAGCAAGGCAATCGGGCGATAGTTTGAGGGCCTGGTTTTCTTGCCTTTTTTTGGAACAGGTTGCACTCGAGCGACTTTCCAAGAGGATGGGTAAATCCCTTTTCTGTAAGAAAGAGAAAAAAGCCTGGAAAAAACAGGTGTTAGTTCGTTGGCGCAGTTCTATAGCACGATGGCAGGTATTCCGTCCGGTCCTGATGCCTTTTGCGTATCTAGTTCTTTAAGGATTTTGCGAATATCACGATGAGAAAACTTGACTTCTGCCATGGTGGTGTTGATGTTCGGTATAGTGGGGAGAGTCTTGCATTGGGGCACGTCTAAGGTAGAGTGCAATGAAAACATTTTGGCGAGCATGTTTGCTTTTTCCTTGGCTGTAGTCGCCGTGATGCCACGTTCGTCCGTCAAAGGTGGGAGAGACGTTTTTGTAAAGTTGTTACTTACTGTCTTTGCTACCGACCAGAAATTCCTGGAGCCACTGGGGCATTGCAAAAGTTTATTCCTGATCCTTTGATTGTGTTTGTCCTTAGTTTCGTCGATCACACGCTTGCACTCGTTTCTCGCTTCGATAAAATAATTGCGATTTTCAGCGGTCTGATTTTGCTGCCAGTACTTATAGGCTTGCTGTTTCCTTCCTACAGCTCTTTCGCATCTTTTGTCGAACCAGGGCTTTTCTTTTGATGGTAACTTGATGGAATTTGGGATGTATGCTTCCATTCCTGAGGAGATTACTTGCATGATCTCTTCGCAGCAGTCTGACGGGTCGTCAGTGGCAAAGCAGACGTCGAGCCAAGGAAAATCTAGGTAAAACTGCCTTAGATCGTCCCAGTTTGCAGAATTGTAATGCCAGATTTTGCGAGGCAATGGTGGATCCTTCTGTATGAGTGGCAATTCACAAACCGTTGTAATAAGTTTGTGGTCAGAGGTACCTAATGGCGGACCAACTGTAACCTTGTACTGGTCAGGATTGGTGGTCAGAAAAAGATCCAGGAGGGCGGCGAATTCGCCCCTCTCTGAGATTCGAGTTGGTTCGTCTACAAGTTGAATAAGCCCGCAGCTGATGGCAAATGCTTCAGCTTCTCTACCTTCGTTGTCGGTCTTGTTGTGATGTTTGAGCCAGTTGGTGTTGTGGGCATTGAAGTCTCCCAGAACGATTATTTCTGAACTGGGGTGATCGACCTGTATTGAGTCAAAGGTGGTAGCTAGTGTTGAGAAAAAGTTTTGGTAGGCTCTATCGCTCGGAGGGCGATAGAGACAACATATAAACTTGGTTAATCCCTTGGCGGTGAACTTGAGCCACATGACGTCAAGGTTGTTCGGTTCGAGTGTTTCCTCGCGGTGACATGAAAGGTCGCTTCGGACAAAAAGGCATATTCCGGACTTATATCTAAATCAGGTATGTAAGTCGTAACCAGGATAGAGGTAGTTCACTGTTGTTGTTGTAGAACATACTTGTGTTTCTGTAAGGGCTAATATGTGCGGTCTATTTGCTTGTAGATGTTGGTATACCGAATTCATGTTTGTATTTAGGCCTCTTATGTTGCAGAAATCTATTCTAAATTGGTTCGGTAGCTTTGCTGTCTGTGAAATGCGGAATGAAGGGCTCCCAGGGCCACCCAGCGCCCGGAGATCCGAATGGCCGGGGAGTTTACGTCCGGAATATTTTGATCCTGGAAGCACCATCATGTCCATATATTCCTACTGTGAAACCCGGGACCACCAGCGCGGAAGCGGAACGTGATTTGGGAAAACCACTTAACGCTTCCCAATTCTGGTGGGGTGGTCTTTCACCGGACGATGCGAGTAGGCTTATGCATCTACCACCTAGGGCCGCTTCCACTCGAAGCATCGGCCTCAGACTCATTCCTTTGGCGGTCCCTAGTCTGACAGGGGTAAAAATGGGGTTTGTTGGATCACGCCCCAGTGATCAGCTCCAGACTTTGTACTTTGGTGTTCTCCAGCCTGGGGGAGGACGATGGAATTTGATGGGCCATATCCCATGGCAACTCGGAATGGCGGGGGCGTCACTCCCCGTAATCAAACTCCTCTCACCAGTTTGACGTTCCTGCCAGCCAATACAATGCAGCCCCTCTTGTCACAAACTGTCATTGATCAGCTCCAGACTTTGTACTTTGGTGTTCTCCAGCCTGGGGGAGGACGATGGGATTTGATGGGCCATATCCCATGGCAACTCGGAATGGCAGGGGCGTCACTCCCCGTAATCAAACTACTCTCACCAGTTTGACGTTCCTGCCAGCACGTAAATATACTATTCCGTGTATATGTAGCTCCGTCGCCCCATGTATACGCCCTGCCAAAGAAACCGATTTTTCATGAGCTACTTCAGGAAAATAAAAGTTTTGCCGCCTGACGTTTATTCGTTCTCAAAACAGGCATTTTAAAAAAATAATTAATATTATGGTTTTTTGAGAACGAAAGAGCGGGCAGCGAAACTTTTATTTTCCTGCAGTATCTGTCTGAAGAAAAGATACTTTAAAATTGTTCTTTTTTTCTTTCCACATAATATACAAAGAGCGGCTAAAATATAGAACAAATTCATTTAAAAATCAGGTATTGACTTTTTAGAAAAATGCTCGATCATAATTTCTATTCCGTTTTCTTTTGCATCAAAAAGAAAATATACAGGGTGTTTCAAAAAAGTAGATTTGATGTCAAATGTTTTTTTTTAAATGAAACACTATTTTTTAAAATACAATTTTGAATTCTGCGTCAAATTCTATGTATAATTCACGTAGCATACTGTAGCACTTTCCTGTCTTAATTTTTAATAGCCTATCGATTGATGGCAACTTCAATATCTCCAAAACAGTTAGATATGGAGTATAGGTTCATGCGTAGAATTTGATGAACAATTCAAAATTAGAATTTAAGCAATAGTGCTCCATTTAAAAATAAATTAAGTTTGATGTCAAATCTGCTTTTTGACACAACCTGCATAATTTCTTTTTAGAGCAAAAAAGCAGAACAAAAAAATCTAAAAAATCAATACCTGATTTTGAAACGAATTTGTTCCACATTTTAGCCGCTCACTTTATATAGTTACTACTACGGAACGCTATCAATTGGTGCAACAGAAAGTAGAAGTAGGAAAACACTAGAAAATTACAGAACTTTTACAAGAATATTAAAATGTATTGAAAATATTCAAATAACATAGTAAAAACGCAAATATATCTTATGCTATACATTGCCAGCTTTTGTTGCAGCTCAGCAGCTCTCTTTTCAGCCATTCTTCGTTTTTTGAAACAAAAAAAATCCTCCAGTCGGTTGGTTGCTTGTCGTAACCATTCGCAGACCGCCACGTCGTTTTGGAGCTCAAATTTGGCACATTGGGTATTGGACAAGAGTCTTTCATAAAGTCACTGCAATAATACAAAAAAGTACCTATAAGCTGAGCATAAAAGATCAATTGTTATGATTGTAACTGTAAATACTCTGAAGGATGTTCACTTTCTAATTTAATAAAAGTAAATGTGCAGAACATTATACGCCCTGATACCCAACGACCTTTGATTGTGCATTCCCTACAGCATCCATACCCAGTGCGGCCTTTGAGCTACATATGAACGAGCCGGTGCCGGTGCATCGCAAATGTAAGCATCCATTACGATTTTATATGTAATTCCTGAATCTACAGTGTGTCCAAAAAAGTATGCAACATATGGGAAACTTCTTTATTATTGGATTCTCAGAAAATTTTATTCTTCATAAAAGTTGGTGCTTGCCCTAAAACAGTAAACGAGTATTTCAAATTTTACGTACTGCTTTTAGTGCGGGCGCAAATGTCATTTTTCCGAAATCGCGTCAAGAGTAAAGTACCTTAATTTATAAAGATACAGCAAAATCTTATAAAGAAAAGTTCTTCCAAATTAAAAAAGTAATCTAAATATGAAATTTGAGTTAAGTACATCATTTTTTAATTCCCCTTTTTTTCTCGATTTTTTTCTCAAACGTTACGCCATCGGTGAATGCCGAGGTGAACGCTTTGTTCTTTTGTTATTAGTGTACTTGCCAAGCAACTTCAAAATTTATTTAAAGTAGACATTAGTTACATAGCTGCATAATGTTTCAGTTTTTACAGAGATAAAAACCAATTTAGGTATCAGTGTGTTGCAAACACATTTAAACAATTTTGGTCCAAAATAATTGTCCACAATAATTATTACAAAATACAATTGGAATGACTGACTCAATAATAATTAATTTCATTCAAAATTATTGCTATTTATTTATTTTTATTCAAAATGCATGGCCTACTCTTCAAGACCGAATATTTTAAATGGCGTTTTAGGATACTGGGGCATATTTTATTCATCGGGTGCAAAAGATAAATAAATTATTAGTTTTTTATATGAAATGAAAAGAGTTGGGTCTATTCATGATTTTGAGTGCAAAAAATTTTGAATCAAAAGTGTTTAAATGTGTTTGCAACACACTGATACCTAAACTGGCTATTATCTCTGGAAAAACTGCAACATTTTGCAAATATGTAACTAATTTATATCTTAAATAAATTTTGAAGTTACTTGGCAAGTATACTAATAATAAAAGAACAAAACATTCTCCAGTGGCGTAACGTTTAAGAAAAAACCGAGAAAAAAAAAGAAAAATTAAAAGTTGATGTACTTAGTTCAAATTTCATATTTAGATTACTTTTTTAATTTGGAAGAACTTTTCCTTATAAGATTTTGCTTTATCTTTATAAATTAAGGTACTTTACTCTTGACGCGATTTCGGAAAAATGACATTTGCGCCCGCACTAAAAGCAGTACGGAAAATTTGAAATACTCATTTACTGTTTTAGGCCAAGCACCAACTTTTACCAAGAATAAAATTTTCTGAGAAACCAATAATAAAAAAGTTTCCCATATGTTGCATACTTTTTTGGACACACTGTATAATTCCATTATTTACGGTTCCACGTTTTCCTTTCAAAATTAGACAAAAATAAAGAACAAGACTGGTTTGCTATTTCCGTGATATATTTTTAACACTCTATTGATTCAAAGTGTTCCAAAAATAATAAAATTGGGCAGTTACGGTTTGATAAAAAAAAGAACGTTAAATTGACATGCATCAAAGGGTGTGGAAAATTTTTGTATCAAAAATCAGTGTAGCGATAATCGTTACTGGATTTCCATGACCGCCTAGGTATTCTATAATAAGAAAGTGCATACCACCCCGGAACTTTACAAATGGTAAAATGACTACTACCTGCTACCACATGAGATACAAATGGCCAGCATGCTAACGCTCTGCGCTGGCATTGTTCCATCTCCCTCGAATGTAGAAACGACAACACACAACTGCAGAGTGTATGTTATTACACTGTACTAATGTAATATTACTTTTACGTGGTGTATACACAAAATTTTACTTAAAGTTATAATCACCACACTAATGATTTAAACTTTGTCAGCATCTTGTACGAACGTTAAATTTCAAAATTCCAACGACCCAATTAACTTTACGTTATTATAGGTACATAAAAATGTTAGGTAGAAATCCAACAAATTACATTAAACCATTGTAAGCATCATGTAGGGACCTATACTGACGTTAAATTTCAATAACTTTCCTATGATCGACCTGTACTTTGTATAAATATGTTAAGAATCTTAGGTGCATAGGGTTAGTTTGGGTTATAAATATTATTAAACATTGTAGCTCCAATATTAATGGTACCTAGGAGTAATAAAGTATTTATCAATTTTTACTATACCTTATAATCCGTTTCAAAGTGCACAGAGACACACACACTTCCGCGTCTTCCCAAATGATAAAACAAAAATGGCTGCTATATGATGTGGATGTACTACTACCCCACTTTTATAGAGGAAAGGGGATACACATGAGATACACATGCCCGGTATGCTCACGCTGACGCTTGCGCGCGCAGTCGCGCACTGTGCCGTGCTTCTTGAATGGTAGAATGTAGATACGACAAGACACAACTAAAGAGTGTATATATAGTTCTTTGTATCATGTGTGTATATCGCACTTTTACGTGGTGTATGCAGTAGGTACAAATATTGCATAAAGCATCACACATACATATGACTTAAACCTTGTAGGCATCATGTACGGACGTCAAATTTCAACATTCTAATGATCCTTCTTTACGTTATATAAAAATGTTTAGAATCTTAAGTGCATACGGTATACAATTATTAAATATTATATCACATAATTCTATCAACATAAACATAGGTATATCTCATATGTGTACGTCAGTACTAGATCAACAATTAGTTTCATCATAACATATTTTGTTTCTCACGTGTATATCTTGTAGAGACGTAATTTGAATTGGACGTGCTGTATGGGATGTTGCCAAGTTAGGGATAAGACGCATTTAATAATATATCCTGACTGTTTATTTTTAAAGCGAAAGCTATAAACAGTTGTTTAATATCAAAACAAGGGCAGCATATCAATTAATTATGTATTTCCCTGCCGGCTTGAATCGCAATCACGTCAAAATCACAGGACAACCACTAAGCGAATTAAACACCTGGCAACGTTCCAAGAATAATCTTTTCATTAAACGTTCCGAAGTGCATTATATTACACTCGTCCGTAGGCAACCAACAATTCTTTTAAGGAATATTACCGCCGAAAAAGGAAATTATTCGCAAGGTAAATGATTTAATTGAAGTGCACTGTGCACTGCTATATACTTCAATGTTTTCCTGATAGCGGTGTAGAATATGATACGATCCAGCGACTGAAATTACGTACATAACTAGCTTGTTTCAGTTTATTCCTCTAACAGCTCGATAAAGACACTGGCCGTTCGACAACCATGCCAGATTAAGGGTGGACTCACTGACTTTATTTGATCTCTATCTGTTACATATTTTTCCTGCTAAATTGTCATGTAACAACTAGTTGATGAGTAGGTATTGAGATGCCAGGGCTTAGACAACGCCTACTCGGGGCGTCCTTTTAGGCTCGTCCCTCCCTCATTCTAGGGTTTCGCCCTTAATTTTTGGGAGTTATTCTTTTCATATCTTTGGAAAAAGGCGCCATTCACCGGCAGTCTCCTCTTATGGCTTTGCCTTCCCTCGGGGGACCTATTTTTTACATATTCGGAAAAGAGAGCATCCATGGGTGAAGCCCTAAATTGGGGCTCCTTGAGACCCAAAGCCCTGAAATGGGATCCGTGGTAGCATATTTCCTTTTCCTATTCGGCTAGCGCACCCGAGTGCGCAAATCGTGTAGGAAACGGATATCTCCGTTCCCTAAGGGGTTAACGCACTGATTTAGACACCTGAAATAAGCTGTTATATAATATTTCACTTTTCGCTTGGCCCTCCGCTCGCTTCGATCGCTACGGGGGCTCAAGAAAAGAAAACTAACCAGGTGCTAACCTAAACTTACCCAAGACATACCCAAAATCAAAAAAAGAACTGTTTAGAAACTTAACCTAAAAAAAGCAACGGGGTTTGAACCGGGGCCGCCAATAGCTGCCGAATTGAGACCTAACCATCTAGACCTCTCGACCACGAGAGATCTTGCCGCAAATTGATTGCATCGCGAAGACATGGGGCGATTAGGTGCGTTAACCACTTAGGGAACGGAGATGCAGGCTTCGCATCCGTTTCCTACACGATTAGCGCACTCGGTTGCGCTAGCCGAATGAGGAAACGTAAAAATGTCCCCTGGTATGGGGCCAATTTTTCACAGATTTTAAGAGGGGCCCTCGGGGGCGAAGCTTTTGAATGTGACCCCCGGTGTGGGAGCCTCATCTGACACATTTGGAAAAAGGCTTACCCTGGGAGGGGGAGTCGAAGCCCTAAAATGAAACCCCAGGGGGGGAAACCCTAGAATGGGGCCTAAAGTACGGGGATCCAATTTTTTACGGACTTAGGAATGGAGCCGAAGCCCTAAAATTGGGCCCCAAGCCTTAGAAGGGGGCCCCTGGTATGAGAGTCCCATTTTCTACAGTTTTGCAAAAAGGGGCTCTTGGGGGGTGAAGCTTTAAAACTGAGCATCCTTTTTTAGAGATCTGGGAATGAACCTCTGAGGGCGAAGCTCTAAAACGGAGACGAAGCTCTTTAATCTAAATACCCGAATAAGCGTGTGAAAAGTATACTTTGCACACGCCGTGTGCAAAGTTTACTTTTCACACGATGTTTGAAATGTCCAGTTTCAAGAGCATTTGTTAGTGCATTTTTGTCTATTTTCAGGGCAGTCGTAGAAAAAAAAATTAACAACAGCAAGCAAGAGGCTAGTTGGAAAAGAGCACACACAGAAGAAGGATTTGTATCAATATCAACCACCTCTCACCCTCTCAACGACCCCCCCACCAACGTATTTTTTAAATAATATTGTATTGTCACCGAACCCAAATAAATGTACCAATTTTCATTAAAATCGGTTAATAGGAAATTAGGTTAAGATCGATTGTAAGATTTGTGGACAGACGGACACGAAAGCGAGCTAATGTAATAATAAAACAAAATCGTGGAAAAAATCAATTTGAAGTACTGTTATGTTTTGTGACTATATGGGCCTAAAGTAACCGAGTAACTAATTTGTCATAATTATAAGTAAAAAAAACGTTAAAAAAAGTAAACTACTTTACATTATCAAAGACAGCTCGAATGCGAATGTCTAATGCACACTCGCTGCACAAAGATGAGGTTCACACTAGTCGGGATCGTCAGATCAAGGCAACCTATCCTCACCATGCTTATCATTATGGCCTAAGGCAGAACTTTAATTTGATTATACCTCAACATCGGTTATCGACTGTGGGAAATATCTGTGCGAATTAAACAAATTTCAAGTGATGTGAAATTCAACAAAACTATTAAACATTTTTATTACAGTAGAAATTTATATTCTATTGGGCAGTACTAAATAGCAATCTTTCATAATGAAAGCTATTTGAATATTAATTTGTGCAAAGCTGATAATGCTGATGATTTGCTGGTGATGTTCATGGTGATGTGCTGTTGGTAACTTGCTCATTTGCTGTTTTTATGTATTTTGTGTGACTATCTTGATAATATCTCATACTTACTTAGAACTGTAAGTCTATAGGAAATAAAGATTTTTTTTATTGTTGCCACATTTTAAGACAAAATAAAGAAAGTTTAATATTCCACAGTACCACAGTTTTTATTCTTGTGATGAATTTTTAAGTTGTGATTTTAACTAGTGATGTGTTTTTATTTTAGTAAATATGTTCATATTGTTTTTAGAATTTTACTTTCGTAGTGCTCTGTTGGCAACTTGGGGCCAGGCGCGCATAATGTTTTGGAATATTTTTTTGTTATTGCTATCATTATTCATTGGTCACTGATGTGTGTAAAATACTATGTAATATTAAGATGAATAAGTTTATGATTATGATTATCATCAAAAATGAGACTCAAAAATCACGTTTTTAACTATAATTGATTGTGATATTATTTATTGGAGCAGTGTATACCTTGAGAAATACATTTTTACTTTGAAAACACACTTATACAGCTGTATTTCTGAAATAAGCTTCTCGGATGTCGTTTAGTAAGACCTTATCACGATGCCAAAAAGATATCTTTGGTATAAGTACATAGACAAGTGTACAAGTTCTGCTCGTTATAAAATTTATTTATTCAGTGTAAGTGCGCGACACTGTACGTAGATTTCCACTATCAGAAATTTTCTGAAATTTACGATTCCGGAGTGTGTACTAATGGAAACAAACGCTAGTGAAACTTTTTCTTCTATACAGATTGAAAACCAAGTTCATTATCGCAAAAAAAGTAAGTATTTTAATATTTAGAAGATTACGTACTTGACAGTGAAAAATTCGTATCTGCTGTATTATGCGTACCCATAACTTCTTCCTCATTTCTGAAATTGTATCATATAGCGAGTACGTCCCAAGATACCTGAAGTTTAGTAGAATGAAATATAAAATAATTAAATCATTAACGTATTTTTAAATTAAACAATTCATTATTGTGCTTCAATCTCATTGAATGTGTGTACAAGACTGGCTATAGTTAGAGTTAGAAGCTGAGGACATAGGTGAAGATCTTAGAGGAAGTCGGTATTGAATTAATGATGCTAGACATTAACTTGATTAAGTTAAGTTCTTAACTTTTCTTTACGTTCTTTAATCTATGTGTTGTTATCAGGATCAGGTATCCCTAAATTCAATAATATGCAGGCGAAATAAATATACTTCATCTAATATTTTAATCATCATTTAAACGTTGAGCGAGAAGTGGTCCGCATTTTTGGACATCTATCTTGGTGAAATCAAAAACGTTAGCGATCGTTGACACATTATTTTGCTCTCCAATAGAAAACACATAGACGATTATCGAAGTGAAAGTGTCGCTATATTAAAATAGTATATTATGATAAAGGTGTATAAGAGGGCCTTTAAAGCACGCGCGACATAATTCAAAACACGAAGCGCAGCGGAGTGTTTTGTAAGTCGCAAGGGCTTTAAAGGCATCTTATACACGTATATCATACGCTATTTTTTATTACGAATGCATCATAATCTCAAAAATGTTTTGAATATTAAACTTAAGGGATATATTGACGAATATATTAATCTGTCACATTTGACATGATCAAATATTTCTATAGCAACCTTTAAAAAAGTAGGCGCATCATAAACATCATTTTAAGCAAGCTGCAGCGTGCGATAATCGTTGATTATGATGCATGCGTAATAAAAAGAATCTTATCGCGTTCCATAATTTCCAAAAATGACAATACTTTACGTCAGGGACTTAAAAGGGTAGCCCAAGTTGATGATCACTTTTCATATCTGCTGAAAAACTGGTCTTGCTTTGTATAAAATTTCGATTTCGACTAATTCATGGAAGTGTTCGTTTAATCAAGAAACTGAAAGTTGATTAGCTACAAGCCAAAAATATGCTTTTACAACATTAATCGGGCACTATCTACTATCTGTACTAATTGCGATAGATATAATTAAATAAATTATGCGATGTTTATGTAAAAGCATTACAATGGTAATAGGTAGAGGAACTGGTCCGAATATGGGCCCTTTTTTATATTCTGAAATGTTATGTTTTGACTAAAATGAGAATGTAATGTAGTGAAAAATCTTCCAGCAACATTAAGCAAGATATTTTTAAAAACATTTTTGCTTTATTCAAAAATAAACATATTTTTTATTATTTAGTCTACTATTTTCACTTGATTAAGAGGTAGGACTTTCTTCTTTTATCAAAAATAATTTTCAGGCCATCACTAATGTATTCAATTAAAATTTCAAATATTCTTTCGCTAATTCAGGCTACATAATATTGATTATATTATTTTGTTAATCTCATCTAGCTTAGTGACAACAGGGTGTCCAGATTTCGTTGTAATTGCAGGGTAAATCTCGGTTATTATTAGGAGGAAGCAGTTTTTGCAATAGTGTGCTACTTTTTCGTGAAACGAAAGATGCCGCAAACAGAAGTTTCATAGCCCCTTGGTTTTTGAGATACAGAGCGAAATTGAAAATTTGTCATTTTCGGGCACCCTGTATAATATGAAGTTGATGAAATAAATGTCTTAACTAGTGCAAATGCAACTGCTGAAACTCCTTGCAGAAAAATTGAAACTGGGTATTGTCAAGTCTCGAGTCCAAACAATTTTTAATAAATACAGGGTGTTTCCTAACCTCGGTATAAAAATTAAACTGGTTAATCCTGACGTAATTTTAAGACGAAAAGGTGGTATAAAATTTTTTCGAATGTCGCTTAGTTTTGAAAATACAGGGTGTTGCAAAAATTTTTTTTTCGTGATTTCTTTTTATTAATTAATAATGAGAGGCGCCATTCGAACAATATTTGCACACCTTAATAAAGGGTTTGAGCACTTTATTTTGTGTTGACGCAAAGCCTACCCGTTTATTTAAACAACAAAATGATAAGATTCTTGTGACGTGAACAAGAAAAAAATTTTTCCTCGAAAACAGTAAGAGATACGAGAAAAACGCAAGAAACTTAATTTGCTTAAAATTAACTTTTTTCTCAAATAACATAAGAATTTTGAGTGTTTACACAGGCCCGTATTATTGCTTTTTGTGAAATTCTAGTGAAGGTGGGCAAATATTATTCGAATGTCGCTTCTCATTATTTATTAATAAAAAGAAAACACGAAAAAAACATTTTTTTCACCCCCTGTATTTTCAAAATGAAGCGACATTCGAAAAAATTATATACTACATTTTCGTCTTAAAACTACGTGAGGTATCACCAGTTTCGTTTTTGTACCGAGGTTAGGAAACACCCTGTATAAATATAAACTTTATAAGTTCAGAGTTGGGCAAAACTTACATGCTGGTGATGCCGAACGACGCACTCAATTCTGTTAGTCGTATCTAAAAAAAGTCAATTTAGATCCCACTTTGTCAACGAAGGTTATTTCGTCAGATGAATCATATATAAATACCGCTGGAATATTTAATAGGCATAATACTAGGCATTGGTCAAATGAAAACCACCATGTAATAGAGAGAGAAAGTGTGAGAGAGAGAGAGAGAGAGATGCTGTTTATTGTTAAAAAATTTACAATTTGTAGACAATGCTAGAGCTAGAGTACAAAACATATAAAATCACAAATAGAACCATACGCAATGAAAAGAAAAAGGAAAACCTAACTATACAAAACTTTACACAATTATGCAAATTTGCGTGGTCAAAAATTTTATAAAATGTTAAATATCAAAATATTTAACCATTTACAAATCAAATCCTAAACACTAAACACCAAAGATGACACATTAAACCAGTGTGCAAGTTGCTCAAAATTAAGTACCTATTAATAAAAAAAATTGTTTACTGAAGGCTCTCTCCAGTAAGTATGATTTCAAAGCTCTGTGAAATGCGGGAATTGTTATTTGTGTATTTAGAGCGCAAAGTATAATGGATTGCCGCTTGAGAAGAAAATAGTTATTTTTCTACAGCCTCGCGCAAAATAACTAATTACTAAATTCAAATGAAATCGCAAAATCGAGGAATGCCGTGGATCCTTATTTTGCGCTCAAGCGCGAACATGGAAAAGAAAATTCTCACTTTTTCCATCGAGTGTGCTATGAATGGTCATGGAAACCGAAGATAAATAAATGACAGCCGTCGCGCAGTAACATTCTTTCTCAAGCTGCAATCCGTTACTTTGCGCTCTAAATACACAAATAGCTATTGTATATTTAGAGCGCAAAGTAACGGATTGCCGCTTGAGAAAGAATGTTACTGGGCGACGCGTAGCGGAGCGCAGTAATCTTTCGAAAACGGCAATCTTACTTTGCGCTCGAAAAACACACAGAACTTTTTCTACGTCTCATTTTTTAAAAATTAAATGCACATTTTTCGTTATACTTATTCTGAAAATTGCAAATGACTGTCAGTTTTGACATATTATTCGGGTATATCTAGAACAGGAGTGCCAGCAAGAACTGTAATAAACGCACGAGTGTCATTTATTTATTTTCGATTGCCATGACTATTCATAGCATACTCGACGGAAAAAGTGAGAATTTTCTTTTCCATGTTCGCGCTAGAGCGCAAAATAAGAATCCGCGGCATTCGTCGATTTTGCGATTTCATTTCAATTTACCTAGTAATTAGATATTTTGCGCGCGGCGGTAGAAAAAATATGTTATTGACTTCATTTCAAATGGCTGTTACTTGTGCATTTTTTTGCATTGTACAGTCTGTATAGAGCTTATAACTAACTCTGAGCATGGGGTTGGCAAATCAAGATCATGTTCCGTATTCCTAAGTGGATAGTTGTGAGATGGCCCATCTGGAATAGCAGATACGTGCTTGCGGATTAAGCAAACGGATTCAAATATGAATAAGGAAGGAAGATTTAACATTTTAAATCGTTTAAAGAAATTCTGGCAGTGAGCTCTACTGTTTAGTATCAGTGAGTATCGAACAGCTCTCTTTTGTAATTTAAAAATACGCTCAAACTAAGTTGCACAACACGTACCCCAGAATGGAAGGGCGTATCGGAGGTGCGACTCAAAAAGGGCATAATAGACTATTCTAGCAGTTAACAAGTTAAGCTCCCTGGAAACCGTTCTTAGCGCAAAAGAGGCAGAACTTAATTTTAATGATGAGGCATCGATGTGCAAATCCCACCCCTACAGCACAAATATATCCTAAAGACACCTTATAGATGCCATGTTCAAATATTCGAGACATCTTACAGATGTCCTGTTTACGCCTTGCGTCGCCTTTAACATCGAATGTTACAAAAACTAACGTCGTAAAGACGTATTTATATGACATCTTAAAGACCCATTCGTATGACATCTTAAAGACGTATTTATATGACATGTTAAAGACGAACTCATTTTAAAACCATTTTTCCATAAATTAAAAAGCTCATTTTAAGAAAAATATGTAATTATCTGTTATTATCAATAAACTAAATGATATATGTTTAATGTGATTTTAATTGGTTCTTCTGCGATCTGAGGCCCTCCTTAGCCACGCCTGGATGGCAACCTCAGCTTCTTTAATGGATTTTCCAAGTCCTGACTGTTCAACGGCCTCTACGTTTCGACTTTCGACCTCCCGTTCGACACTTTCAGCACGATAAACGTAACGATACAAACCACAAAGTAATACTGCAAACCAGTGGCGTAGCGAGGCCTAAGTGGGCCCGGTATCAACATTTGACTAGGGCCCCCCATCCTACTGAAAGACGCACAATCGAGATTGAGTTTTCCAAATGACCGATTTTTTGCAATACAAACAAAAATATAAATAATCACTTTATTTACAAAAAAAAAATATGAAAATATAAAATAAGTTATTATGGCGTTGGCACCTCCACAAATTTAAAACGACATTTTTCTGGCTTTTTTATTAGCAAAAATGTCAATATATCTTTGTCCTTTTCAATTGAGATAATAGCCAAAGATGATATCCGCTCTTGTAGCAGTGTACTTCTTAAGTAGCTTTTTATTAGTGTTATTTTGGTAAAACTTCATTCTGCCTGAGCTGACGTTACTGGTAATGATAGAAATGTTAAAGCTGCAGTAATTACCTCGGAAAATGAAGAGGATAAGCTGTCAAATTTAAATAACAGCTCTAAAAGCTCTTTGATAGAAGATATTTTTAATAGTTCTGATTTGAGACACAGTTTAAGAATCACTACTTAAATCGTCGCTATACTTTGTACTGATTTCTTTTGCAGATTGTTTTATATTATCTTCACTGAAGTTAATAAGATGTTTTGGTAATAATACTCTGAAACTATTAAATAAACTATTTATGCCAGAAAATCGTTTTGGCATTGATTTATTATAATCTCTAAACCTCTATTAAAAATATTTACTTTAAAATCTGATTCACAGTCAGTCATTCGTTGGTCCTCCGCCAATTCGTCATAAAACCGCTTAACTTTTTTAAATCTTTTTGGTTTAAATTCAGGAACAATGGCTCATTCTTTTGCCAGTTTTTTAGATTTGTTTCGTGTTTCCTCGAAAGATAAAGTTGGCCTCATCGTTTTAAGTGCCTCAAGAATATTTTCTAACATGCGATTGGCTTGTTGTAGATCGGTGGTAGGACTCTGTAATGCCTTTGAAACTGGATTAACCACTTTAAATATATCTGAAAACATGACAACAAAGAAAACAAACTCGAAACTACATAAGGTTTTACCGAGGCTGTTCTCTTCATCTCGCTCATCCTTTTTTGAAGAAATTAAAACAATTTGATGTAGCGCTTTGAATATATTTCTAAAGTTGCTTCTTAATGCGGACAAACTATCATTTCTACAACTCCATCGTGAGGGACAAACTCTTTTTAAAGTTAAATTAACTATTTCAGATGAAGCATCTTTTAATAAGGCCCAGCGTTTAAAAGAATTTCCAGTTTCCGGGCGCCCCATGGGTCGTGGGCCCGGTATCATTGATACCTCAGATACCCCTATCGCTACGCCCCTGCTGCAAACTATCGGAGATTTATTATATTTTACAAATTCACAAGCCGAAATCAAATTTTATCGAGAATGAATAACAGTTTACGCCGTGCAGCCGGTGCCGGTGATGCTTTAAAATGGAAAATGGCCGCTCTAACCTGCAATACAGGACCAGTGTTGCCACATGAAAAACCTAAAGACTCCTGATTAATAAAAAAATAACAATTTTTACTCGAAAAAAGTGATCAAACTAGTTTAAAAAAGAGGAACCTACTAAAAAAATCAAGCGATTTTGTGAAAAATTATTGCATAAATTGAAAATGAAATAAAAAATTACGATTATGAATAAAAATGCGTACGAATAAAAATTAATTGATATATGTATAATGAAGATTATGAAGCAATTTCTATTAAACAGTTTTTATGATATTTTAATTGCCACATGCCTATCACTAAAAGTATTGCAATACACCTACAAAAATTACCAAAATACCCAAATTTCGGATAAAATACTTATAAACGGCAACACTGTAGACCTTTACTGTTGTCGTTCCATTTGGTTTGTTCAAGGTCAAGAATCAACAAATACAAAGTGCTCATGAGGCTTTAAAAAAACGTCTTAAAGACGTTCATCTGATTCAACTTTGAGACGTCTTCTGAAAGATGTATTAAAATGTCGTGTTTAGGGCTTCAGACGTTCAGGCATATAATGGGCATAAACACGACGTCTTTGAGATGTGTCTGGGGCTTTAAATGGTTGTCCACAACAAGACCCAAGAATTTTACAGGTTCGACGTCAATAGTGGTGCTATTAAGTACAAAAGATTGCAACGTAATTTAATATATGACTAAACTTTAGTTTTAGAAACGCTGAGTCACAGGAGATTAGAATCGCACCATTATTTAATGGTGGTCAAGTCACTAGATATAGTTCTGTGAAGCGCCGTAATATCCGGGTTGCTCTTAGTGAAACTAGTATCGTCCGTAAAGAGACAGACTTTGGCGCTAATGTCTTTGTGGTTTCACTTTCTGTTTTATTTCTCTGTACTAGATCTTTCCGAGTTAATAATTTTTGTTTCTTTTCTGCCATTCCTGCGATTCCCTTGCTGGCTTAGAGATGTTACCTGTTGTTTCTGGGGTGCCTGGGTTTCTAGGGTTCTACCCAAAACTTCACGGCTGTTATCAAATTTGGCTAGGCGCAGCATTTTCTGAGTTTCTGAATCTCTTATACCATCCACGAAATATTGGGCAGCAAGTTCTTCTTGAAATTCCTCTGTCGCTTCCGGGTAGGCCAATTGAATGAGACGTCTAACGTCTGTCTCAAACTCTTGCATGTTTTCACCAGGCTTCTTATGGCGGGATTTTGCTTGTACCTGATACAGTTGTCTTCTGTGTTGATCTCCAAATCGTCTCTCCGGGCCTCTAACACAAACCATACAATTGTAACAAGTCTACAAGTTACAAGTAGGTAATCTTCCTGTAACTACAAGTCCTACTTAATTTCGTATCACAGTGCCAATTGCTACAATCGTAGAAATTAAATAATTTTGTACATATGTAGCTACATATGTATGAAGCAGACTTGTCATAACACGCTTGCGACAGTGGTTATTCAAGTAGTAAGTACGTGGGCTGCGGCTTGGTACGGCATGCTAAGTAAAATGTCTGAACGTAAAATGCAATTTTAAAATAAGATTAGAGAAAATAAACATATTCTTTTCGGTGCGTTCTCTGAAAAAAACTGAAAACGCAAGATAAAGTAGAAAAATGGAAAGAAATGGCAATGGTGGCTCAAAATATTTGTTTGCTTCCCTCGGATAACATAGTAGAATGTTAGATCTGGACCACAAAGAGCCATACAGTTGATTGAGTGTTTACGATGGCGATCTACATAGGCTGGTTCATTAATTCTGTGAGGGTCTATATTTATAAGTGTTCCATCCACTGCATCACTTACTTCAGGAAAACCGGCTATTGCATGAAATCTTTGTACAACATGCAACATATTAAGGGGCCATGACACTACTTCGTCAAATTTGATCTCATTAACAGCACTGACAGTGTCATGTGCGCATCTACATACAGTCATTTTTGATACCCTATGCATATCGCAAACACCATGGTACTGACCTCTATTCCCCAACCAGTTCAGGGCAATTAATGTCTTTTGCGGTGGTTTCAATCCATACCACGGACCTGTTTTATTTGCAAGTCTTGGTCCAATATCCCAAGGAGATTTTCAAATTGGTATCGGCTCAGACGAAACCTTTTGTTGAATTCGTTATCAGTGAGAAAAGCGAAGTCTTTCCTTATATTAACAGGATATTCTCTAGGCAAATCTTCATAGTCACTTTCGGAATAACTTGACCACCTATTGGGTGTACGTGTTCACAGGACGGGAATTGCCGTAACACTTTACGTTTACCCAAAGTTGAATATAGGTAAAACATTACCTATACTTGTAGAAAATTCTGTAACACAGTTATACAAGTGTTAATTTTGTGTTGCAGAAAACTCTTACATGTGTAGAAATTCTTCCATAATTACTGGTGCCGTACGGGTAGTTACAAGATGAGTTGTGTTATGAAAAAGTTACAAGTGTAAAATATATTCTAACAATTGTAGGACTTGAACGGCTTGTGTTACAGTCCCCTGGTAATTTAGGTGACCCCTAGCAAACAAAATAATTTCCCTCAAAAACCCAAAAAGAATTTACACTCATTACAGTTGGTTTACATATTTCGGTCCACCCGTGATGACTCATAATTTGCTGCTTCCTGGCCTTGTCGTATACGTGGCCATGTCCCAACTGGCTTGCAATTGGGATCCTTTTCGGGGGCGTTTTATTTTACATTGGATGAATTGTCTATTCTATTCGTAGTATGATTGTCTTTGATAAAACTAAATGAGATCTTTAGGTAAAATGTTAGCCGTTTACTTCCAGAGAGTAAGCCAGCGCCAATTACTGTGAAAAGGCATTACAGGTAATTTGGCTTACTTTTGAAAACAACATTTTTGAGGTGGCCCCACAAGAAGTAATCGAGAGGCGACAAGTCCGGAGACCGAGCTGGCCACTCGATTCATCTTCCAGAAAAGACAATGTCCAAATGTTGCCAAACATTATGAGCATAAAGCGGTGAGATACCAGCCTACTGAAGCCATATTTCATCATTTGGTGTTTGATTATTACCAACAAAAATTATGTTGAAGTAATCGATGCGACGGATAAAAATAAAGTAACACAGATACTTACGATTTTTTGGAAATAGCTGTACAACATATACCCTTTGGGCAAATTGGGTATAATTTTCACGTATCCAATGAGGAAAATCCTTTCTTGCATAATATCGACAATTATGCCTATTAACTTTTTCGTTAAAAAAAAGTTGATTCGTCACAGAAAACTATTCGGCGCACAAAATTTAGATGAGCGTCGCAACATTCCATTATGGTTACGCCTATTATTGTAAGCATCTTTGGAGAGTTTTGTAGCAGTGTTATTTTGTGGGGATGAAACCTTTCGGGTCCCGAAGGCGATATACCGGCATGTGGGAAATGTGGTTTTCCTTTCCTAGTCTTCTGATAGAAAAGTGGGGATTTTCCTCTAAACTGAATAAAACATAGGAATATATAATTGATTTGCAGAACGAGTTTCATAATTATTTACATCGCCACACGAATATGTAAAGATGTAATGTTTTATTGATATAACACAGTGCCTGCAGAATATAAATGCTAGGTAAAGTAATAGTAGAGTGCTCAACGCAGTAAAAGCCTTCTATGAATGATTTCTGTGGGCACCTCGGGGTTACAAGCTGAAATTTTCACAGAGTGAAGGCTTTATTATATTAATTCAAAATCCGAAGGTAATAAAAAATCATAACGGGCAAAAGGGCAGTATACCTAAAAATCGAGATTATTATATAAACGTGTAGGATATTAAATTATGAAAGTTTTTATATATAATTCATCTACATTTTTGTACGAATTATATTTTTTTATCATTGCTTGAAATATGCAGATTACAATGACCCTTACGGCAAAATAAACCAAAAAATTGAAATATCTCACTTCGAACCTGGGCCAAATAGGAATGAAATATACTCATTTTTGTATTCACCTCGCATTCTCTCCGAAATGAAGGCTCAAATCAAAATTTTTTATTCTTGCAAAAAGTTTGCCTTAAGTATTTAGAATACATAGGTGCATGAATACATTTTTTTCTCAAATGGTAATGGAAAAATGGAATTAAATTTAAAAAAGTAATTTTCTTCAAACAGCGACCGGCCGATCTCTCGCTTCCCGAGCACTATCATATCTCACTTTTCTTCATAGCTTCCTCTCTCTCGCGCCTATTGTACAATACAATAAATAAGTGCTTTTACACCATTACGCGTTAGAATACTAATAATAATTAGAGCTACTATTAATTGAATAAAGCCAATGAAGACATTTTCGATTATACTGAAATTTATTTTTCCTATACGTTGCTAGGTAATAAAGAAGTAGAAAACAAATCATATATTTAATGCAACTGCTATTAAAGAAATACTAGCTTTTATTCAGAATAGAAAAACTGAAAATGTAAAAAATCTTTATAATAACAAAATCTATTTATCTTCAGTGTCAGTATCTTCTTTAGGAATAGACACAATGACTTCAATATTGCCATCCAGTATTTTTTTGCATGATCCTATGCAACCTATATTTAATTTCTTCTACGTGAACAAGCTTTGCTTTCATACAATTTAATAAAAATTTATTTAATTAAGTTTTATTATGTACCGATTTAATCTAATAATAAGTTACCTTTTTACATCCAAAACAGTGGAATTTATTTATCCACTCTGTTTTTAGTTAAAAGAAAAACAGTTAACGAACTTGTGAATCAATTGACAACAAATTACTATCCTCTATAGTCACGAAGAAGCTGATACTAGGATTTTGTTGCATTATACTCTCTGCTAAACATTGTATGTATTATTTGACATGCATCGTGGACTCCAATGACACTGGCGTACTTGTAATTCTGGTGCATATTAAAAATATATATATATATATATTTCTAGAGAATTTGGGGTAAAATGTGGAAGAGGAAATTCGGTGCGATATGTGGCCGTTCATGACATCAACCTAGAAGAAAAACTTGCAAAAAAATTACCTGCATTTCATGCTCTAACGGGTTGTCATACAACCAGCCAGTTTTCAGGATTGGGAAAAATAAAATGTTGGAAAATGTATCTAAATTATTCCGATTATTTAGACGGTATTGGGTCCAGGAATTTTCAGATGGCATGTTCAATAACACAGAAAAATTTATCATAAAATTATTTTCAACAAATCCAAACATTTCGTCTATTAATATTTTCAGGACACTATTGGCTTATTCATCGCTAATTGAAAAAACTAGCCCATACAAAAAATAGTTTAAAATTTCGGAGTATGAGAGCACATTATCAAACTAAGGTGTGTTTCGGTTCTTTAGAACCAAATCCTCTATTACCAGAGGTGACAGAATGCGGATGGAAATTTTAGGAGGCAGGTGATATCCAAATCATCCTCAATTTTAACAACACCAGCATTGCCTTCGAATGTAAAAGTATTTATTGCATATGGACGTAAAAAAAGGTAAATTATTATTAGATTAAATAGGTACATAATAAAACTCAATCAAATAATTTTTTATTAGATTGTATGGAAGCACGCTCGTAGACGTAGAAGAAATTAAATAGGTTGCATAGGATCATGCAAAAAGTACTGGAAGGCAATATTGAAGTCATTGTGTCTATTCCTGAAGAAGATACAGACACTGAAGTTAAACAGATTTTATTATTAAAGATTTTTTACATTTTCAGTTTTTCTATTCTGAATTAAAGCTTGTCTTTTTTTTTAATAGCAGTTTCATTAAGTATATGATTTTTTTTTCTAGTTCTTTATTACCTAACAACGTATAGGAAAAATAAATTTCAGTATAATCGAAAATGTCTTCATTGACTTTATTCAGTTAATAATAGCTCTAATTATTATTAGTATTCTAACCCGTAATGGTGTAAAATCACTTATTGTATTGTACAATAGGCACGAGAGAGAGGAAGCTATGAAGAAAAGTGAGATACGAGAGTGCTCAGGAAGCGAGAGATCGGCCGGTCGCTGTTTGAAGAAAATTATTTTTAAATGTAATTCCATTTTTCCATTACCATTTGAGAAAAAAAAATGTATTCATGCACCTATGTATTCTAAATACTTAAGGCAAACTTTTTGCAAGAATAGAATTTTTTTGATTTGAGCCTTCATTTCGGAGAGTATGCCAGGTGAATACAAAAATGAGTATATTTCAATCAGATTTTGCCCAGGTTTGAAGAGGGATATTTCAATTTTTTTATTTATTTTGCCATAAGGGTCAATATAATCTGCATATTTCAAGCAATGATAAAAAATATAATTCGTACAAAAATGTAGATAATTATATATGAAAACATTCATAATTTAATATCCTACACGTTCATATAATAATCACGATTTTTAGGTATACTGCCCTTTAGCCCTTTATGATTTTTTATTACCTTCGGATTTTGAATTAATATAATAAAGCCTTCTTTCTGTGAAAAGTTCAGCTTGTAACCCTGAGGTGCCCACAGAAGTCAAAATAAGTTATAAGTAGCACTCTACTATAAGGATTTTATGTTTTGTAAAGTAAGGTTTACATGAAGTTAGAGGTGATAATTTATAAATTGTTCTGATTATTCTATTTTGAATAAAAAAAACTCGTTTCGCTCCTGACGAGTTTTTCCCAACACAAAACTCCGTAACTTAAAATTGAGTTTACTTAATAAGAAGTCATGCGAACTATTTTAATAGCCGTTCTAGTATTAACACCACCACGGATTCGATTCATGTAATTTGATCAAGTTTCGAACTTGGCAGCATTCTTCCAACGCATAAACTATGATTTTTGCAGCAGTCGGTTTATGTTTTCCCGGCTACCGTCTATAAATTTACGTACAGTTTTTTTTAAGATCACTGGACTGGATATTTGCTTGGAAGTGAATGTAACTACGATCATAAATATAGTTAATATCCTAGTTTGTTCTACGGAATTAACAAACAACCGACACTAACCCAAATTTTCGTCAATTCGGGCTTTTAAATGGGTTGTTTGTTGTTTCCAAATCCATAAAATAAACTAATAAACCTGAAATTCCGTAAAGAAACTCAAAGTTACATGTCAGCTATGTGGAATATTTCAATTATTGTAATATAATAATCACAAAATTTCATAGGCCAACTTGGAGTTAGGGAAATCAAGCTAATCAAACTAATCAAACCTCTATAATTCTGTGAAGCGAACCGAGAACTTTGCGGTTTGCTTTGAAATATAATTTTAGCTACAGAATTCTATAAACAAACGCGGAATTCCATGAAACGAACGAGGTGGCACTTGTGATTCCTCCCAGAGTTGTATCAAACAGAAACACCCGTCAGACACAAGCGGCTCATCAACATACGATTCAGTTGCGAACAACTAGGACGTCGCTATTACGGGACTGCTTTATCTGGAGGACTGCCTCGCTCTGGAATGGACTTCCGAGTAACATCTTTTCTGAAAACTACAACTTACAGAGCTTCAAGTCCAACGTCCACCGTCATCTCCGCACATGCACCGCTTGTTGTGTGGTCTAGGATTTACATTTTGTGTGCGTGCCGAACCTAAAAAAAATAAAAAATGAATTCCGAAAAATAAACTCCGACTTTTCTGTTTGGCTTGAGGAATTTTCGATTTAAACTTTGGTTGCAGAATTCCAAAGTGTGTGTTACGGAATTAAGAAAAATTAGTTAATTGGTTTTCTAAGCGTTTAGATTAAACTCTCTGAAAATAACAATAATCCATTAAGTACCACCTTCGTCACTATTTTTATATTGTTAATTCTTACTTTTTGCAAGGTAGACGGACGTAGCTATTAAAATACGATATTCGCGCATTTTGGTATCATTAAATCTAATATTCTGTAATCACGGTGTTATTAAGTAGTTTTTGAGTACAGTAAATAGAATATGATGATCATATTCGTGATACCTGACAGTATTCTCAAAATGTACCAAATTACGTTCTTAATCTTCATTTAAATGTTCTATTTGAATGAGTATGAGCACTTTAATTAGAAATAACAACTTGAGTTGTTTAATGGAAACCTAAAAGCTTTGAACAGTTATTATTTTTGCGTTTTCAAATAATGTCGCAATACGACGCGGCAATAATTATAGCGATAAAGTTCAGGGTGAGCCGTACTAAGAGGGTTCACTAGAAACACGGATATTTACACGTTTAAAACTTAAGTGCTTTTGAAAACTAGATATGGGAATTGTTTATGACGTCGCGATGTAGGTATGTTGAAATTAATAATATATTTTGTTTATACATTTGTTTTATGGAAGTTTCGAATTAGTGGCCTAATAACTAGACCTTTGGAACTAACAGTTGGTGGCATTCCCATTGGCAAGGTAATTTTTATTAATACGAAACTAAAAAAATTATCACCACATAAAATGTTCGCAATGTGTTTAGAAAATGTGGCATTAATTTCCTATTTAAAACAGGATAAACGCGGTCATATAGAAATGGCTTTTGAGAGTTAAACAATCGCCAATAAAATGCCCATATATTGGATTTCCTTCACCAGGCTACCTTATATTTGGTTGGTTTAAAATTAAAGATCTATACTTATTTTGTAGTAAAAACCATTGGTTTTGTCTTACCTATATTTAATTTAAATTTGTTAGTATTAAAATCAGTGGCGGCTTGTGGCTTCACCGCCAAAAGGCCGCCGGAGGCAAATGGGCCCAGACGAAAAATGTTTGGGGTGCCACGCTTAAACTTTTATCCAAAAGTCGTTGAAAAACAACCCTAAGACAAACATATTTGGATGGCGTATTCGCGATATTCCTAAAATAGGTATAAAATTTAAATTAAAAAAAATAAAGGGCGGATACTTCTAAATTATATACTTATCTTATATTTTACTCCAATAATTTAAAATATTGCTTTATCGTTTTTTTATATTATATATTCTTATTCACTAAATAAAGTAATATTAACGTCCCATATTTCGAAAAATACTAACTATTTATCTTAAAAACCATATCACCTACTTATTACTTGCCAGATCATACTAAATTTTGGTCTTCTTGACCGTCGCGAAAAGGCTAAGGTTGGGTTTTTCATATACAAGATCGATTCTTCTATTCTTCAGGCTTGCAAATTTGTCAATTATATCTTCGTAAAACGGTTGCGAGTTCATTAATTCATTAAGCAGTTCCTTTTCAATCGAAATATTTGATAATTTCTGTTTTCGCTCATTGAACTACGTGATTAGGTTTTAACCCTTTTTAGGCAAGAAAAACTTCGTTCCACCAAAACACTGGTAGTTGGAATTGTCATTAATAATGAAAATAGTTAATATACTTCTCTGAAGATGTTTTTATTTTCAGTAATATTTTTCATTAAAGTTTGTGGTTCAAGGACTTTAAATTCTTCATTAGTCCAAACAGATTGTAGCTCAGAATACAGTTTATGAGAATCGGCAAATATATTTAGGTAACAGTCTTTTAGGTTAGTTAATGCATTGGGTAGAAAAGTCTTTGGAGTACTTAATATTTAAATTCGGAAGCGGCTATTAAAGGGAAAAAACTTATTTTTTCTTCTAAATCTCAAAACGAGTGGAAATTTGTATTGAGATTATATTTTTAAAAATTTGATCCTGAGTTAATGTGGATATTGCTCGTCCGTCTCGCGAAAATAGTTAACTATCGTGGAATCTCTCTGCTGTCTACTATCCCTAAGCTTCTCGAGTAGTACTGACGTACACATATGAGATACACCTATGTTTTTGTTGATAGAATTATGTGATATAATGTTTAATAATTGTATACCGTATGCACTTAAGATTTTTAACATTTTTATATAACGTAAAGAAGGATCATTTGAATGTTGAAATTTGACGTCCGTAAATAATGCCTACAAGGTTTAAGTCATATGTATGTGTGAAGCTTTATGCAATATTTGCACCTACTGCATACACCACGTAAAAGTGCGATATACACACATGATGCAAAAAACTATATATACACTCTTTAGTTGTGTCTTGTCGTATCTACATTCCACCATTCAGAAGCACGGCACAGTGCGCGCGCAAGCGTCAGCGTGAGCATACCGGGCATGTGTATCTCATGTGTATCGTATTTCCTCTATAAAAGTGGGGTAGTACATCCACATCATATAGCAGCCATTTTTGTTTTATCATTTGGGAAGACGCGGAAGTGTGTGTGTCTCTGTGCACTTTGAAACGGATTATAAGGTATAGTAAAAATTGATAAATACTTTATTACTCCTAGGTACCATTAATATTGGAGCTACAATGTTTAATAATATTTATAACCCAAACTAACCCTATGTACCTAAGATTCTTAACATATTTATACAAAGTACAGATGGATCATTGGAATGTTATTGAAATTTAACGTCCGTATAGGTCCCTACATGATGCTTACAATGGTTTAATGTAATTTGTTGGATTTCTACCTAACATTTTTATGTACTTATAATAACGTAAAGTTAATTGGGTCGTTAGAATTTTGAAATCTAACGTTCGTACAGGATGCTGACAAAGTTTAAATCATTAGTGTGCTGATTATAGCTTTAAGTAAAATTTTGTGTATACACCACGTAACAGTAATAGTACAGTGTAACAACATACACTCTGCAGTTGTGTGTTGTCGTTTCTACATTCGAGGGAGATGGAAAAATGCCAGCGCAGAGCGTTAGCATGCTGGCCATTTGTATCTCATGTGGTAGCAGGTAGTAGTCATTTTACCATTTCTAAAGTTCTGGGGTGGTATGCACTTTCTTATTATAAAAAACCTAGGCGGTCATGGAAATCGAGTAACGATTCTCGCTACACTGATTTTTGATACAAAAATTGTCAACACCCTTTGATGCATGTCAAATATAAAATCGTAATGGATGCTTACATTTGCGATGCACCGGCACCAGCTCGTTCATATATAGCTCAAAGGCCACACTGGGGATGGATGCTGTAGGAAATGCACAATCAAAGGTCATTGGGTATCACGGCGTATAATGTTCTGCACATTTACTTTTATTAAATTGGAAAGTGAACATCCTTCAGAGTATTTACAGTTACAACCATAACAATTGATCTTTTGTGCTCAGCTGATAGGTACTTTTTTGTATTATTGCAGTGACTTTATGAAAGACTCTTGTCCAATACCCAATTTGCCAAATTTGAGCTCCAAAACGACGTGGCGGTCTGCGAATGGTTACGACAAACGACAAGCAACCAACCGACTGGAGGATTTTTTTTTGTTTCAAAAAACGAAGAATGGCTGAAAAGAGAGCTGCTGAGCTGCAACAAAGGCTGGCAATGTATAGCATAAGATATATTTGTGTTTTTATTATGTTATTTGAATATTTTCAATACATTTTAATATTCTTGTAAAAGTTCTGTCATTTTCTAGTGTTTTCCTACTTCTGCTTTCTGTTGCACCAATTGATAGCGTTCCGTAGTAGTAACTACATAAAGTGAGCGGCTAAAATATGGAACAAATTCGTTTCAAAGTCAGGTATTGATTTTTTAGGAAAATGCTCCTACACGTCCATTTTAATTTTTTGTTCTGCTTTTTTGCTCTAAAATGAAATTATGCAGGTTGTGTCAAAAAATCAGATTTGACATCAAACTTAATTTATTTTTAAATGGAACACTATTGCTTCGGATTTTAAAAAATAGTGTTTTATTTAAAAAAAAAATTGACATCAAATCTACTTTTTTGAAACACCCTGTATATTTTCTTTTTGATGCAAAAAAAAACGGAAGAGAAATTATAATTGACGTGATCGAACATTTTTCTAAAAAGTCAATACCTGATTTTTAAATGAATTTGTTCTATATTTTAGCCGCTCTTTGTATATTACGTGGAAAGAAAAAAAGAACAATTTTAAAGGAACTTTTCTTCAGACAGATGCTTTAGGAAAATAAAAGTTTCGCTGCCTGCTCTTTCGTTCTCATAAAACCATAATATTAATTATTTTTTTAAAATACCTGTTTTGAGAACGAATAAGGGTCAGGCGGCAAAACTTTTATTTTCCTGAAGTAGCTCATAAAAAATTGGTTTCTTTGACAGGGCGTATGCATGGGGCGACGGAGCTACATATACACGGAATAGTATATTTACGTCCAAATTGAGAAGGACAAATGCCATGTGTAAACAGAGTTTAAGCATAATACACAATCACTGTGCAGCCGATAACACACTGTGGATCATTTAAGTTGTGTATATGTAAATGGTATACTGTGGCTACATTGTGAGGCGGACGTTTAACCTTTGTGCATACGTGTGTACCTGAAATGTGTAAACGTAGCACATTTACATCGTAGAATTGTGCAACCCTGTGTCTGCATCTAGATACATCGTCACAATGCGAACACATCGTAATCGTGATTTGGTGTGCTGTATGGATGATTACCGATGAGATCTTCAGCACTTAAAAGAACTATATAATACCAAAGCAACATGGTTTCTTTTCAGGGCGATCTACTGCAACTAATCTAGCCGTATATCAGGACTTTCTTTTGACATCTGTTGAGTCTGGTGATCAAGTTGATTGCATTAATACGGACCTTTCTAATGCATTCGACAGTGTCTGTCATGTTTTACTGCTAAAGCTTTGTGATATCGGCATTTCGGGGTACTACATTGGGTGGATTGAGTCGTATTTGTCTCTGCGCCGTCAACATGTTGTTGTTTGTGGCTCTGTCTCACGTGAAATTTTTGTAACTTCAGGTGTCCCTCAAGGGTCACACCTCGGACCAGTACTGTTTTTGTTGTTCGTAAATGGTGCGATTTCTTGTTTTAAATCATCACGCTGCCTTCTGTATGCAGACGATTTAAAAAATTTTAATACTGTTTCTGCAGATTCTGATCGTTTGCAGTCTGACCTTGACAGTTTCGTTGTGTGGTGCGAGGCTAAATTTTTAAATATTAATGTTTCCAAGTGTAAGGCTATTACTTTCTATAAACGTCGCAATCCTCTCAGAACGGTATATAAAATTAAAGACTCGGCAATTGAAAATGTGTCATCGTTGAATGACCTCGGTGTAATATTCGACAGTGATTTGACATTCAACCAGCATATTGACACTGTTGTTTTGAAAGGATTTAGGCTACTTAGATTTATTAAGGGAAACACAAAGCACATCGGCGATACTATACTCTATTTCGAAATGGTGCGGAGTAATAAAACCTACTTATAAATGCAAAACGCTAACAGAGTGGTCAAATAAATTTTTGTGATTTCTAAATATTTAGCCACAGCTGTTGTAGCCTGCTGTATTATATTTTAACCATTCCACCCTGTTTTGTATGGCAATCCCGCTGCAAACAATAGGCTTTATTAGCAAAGGGGCCATTTTCTACCTGCAGTAGCGTACGTTTGGGTATTTAATTTAAAATACCTGTTGTACCTAAGTACTTTTATTTATTCACTTATTTATGTATATTCAAAAACAGTTAGTATTACTGCAAGATTTTATCACATATAATATTTATATAATAAGGTATAAGAATTGCGATTTTGTGTAAACAGTTATGTAGAGAACTATGGTATATCATTTTCGTCGTCAGAAAAATCCGTCGAATCTTCGTCATGTTCCAAGGATATAATTAAAGGCTCTACAATTAGGTCAATTAAATGGTCTAGTTTCCACATTTTTTCTTCTTCTTTTATAACATGCTCAATACACTTACGCCATTTTTCAGAATCGACATTTTTTAAAGATTCCTCAAAGATAATTTTAACATCTTTCATTTTAAACGTCGTGTTTCTCCTTGCTACATAACTTTTTACTTGGGTCCAAACAAGTTCAATGGGATTTAATTCGCAATGATACGGAGGCAGACGAAGAATAGTAATATTTCGTTTCTGTGCAATTTTGTCAACTACATACTCGGAGAAACGAGCTTTATTTGAGGACACTATGGACAACAGTTCCTTTTTCACCATACTTTCATCCAATGGTATGTTATTCTGTCTAAACCACTGAATAATATCCGCTTTTCTCCATGAATTAGTTGGTATTCTGTCAACTTTTCTGGAATGATAACTCGCATTGTCCATCACTATCACAGAATTAGGTGGAATGAGATCTAACATTTGTTCAAAATATTCTTCGAACACATCGCCATTCATGTCTTCATGGTAATCGCCAGAATGATTTGACTCAAACCTTAACAAACCGCCCTCAACAAAACCATCAACATTTCCAAGGTGTGTAATAATCAGTCGCTTTCCTTTCCCAGATGGTGGTTTTAGTCCGGTGGACCAGCCTTCTAAGAATGCTTGACGAAAACTTGAAATATTTTTGTCTTGCCAAATCTTCCCAACCGTATATCCTTCATTAAGCCATGTTTCGTCCAGATAATAAATATTTCTATTCTCACTTCGAAACTGCTTTATCTGTCTTAAGTAATGTCTCCTCCAGCAAATAATTTCATCTTTTTCGATTAGGAGCGATTTTCTGCTTTGTTTTTCCCAGCTGAAATTCATTTGTTTTAAAGTTGTCCACAATTTCTTCCTGCTTATCGTTGGAGACATATTTTGGTCTTGCTTCAAGGCTCCTAAAATTTTGTCAATGGTTGGTATTTCCTTATTAAAATAAAAGGAATGTACAGGGTGGCTCGAATTCGTGTCTATGTATGGGGAACTCGAAAACCGTAAGAGATACAGTGTCGGTCAAATTAAGGCAAAATTGCACATTTAGGTGCCTGACAATATGCCGTTTAGAAATTTTTAAAATTCCGAGTAATTCCGGAGATATTCGGAAAAAATCGAAATTTTGAAAAATCGTTTTATTTTTTTCCTGGGCTTATTTAAAAACGGATTTCAAATTGAATTGCACTTTTGCATTGCCACTTTTTCCGCTCTATCCAATGATGATATCCAGTTTGAAATCCGACGTTTCGTCTTCAAGGGATCATCATTAACTTCCTTTTTTTAAATACGAACTTTAATTTTTTTTATCGTTTTTCAGATGGTATTGGCTTTATTAATATGATTATGTGATTTTATTTATTAATTTTTTATTTTTTTTATTTATTTTATTTTTTATTTTTATTATTATTTTTTAAATTATATATTTTGCTCTGGCGTAATTTTAAACATTTTAAGATAGGTACTTTTGAAATATTTATATTCTATAAAAATATTTTATTTTTTTTTTGTATTAAGTGGAAAATTGGAGCGTATTAAAAATAAAAAATAGAAAAATTATTTCTTACGAGAATATTAATATAAATTATATAAAATCACGCCAAAGCAAAATATATAAAATAAAAATAATAGAAAAATAATAAAAATTAAAAAAAATAAAAACACATACTCATATTAATAACGCCAATACCATCTGAAAAACGATAAAAAAAATTAAAGTTCGTATTTAAAAAAAGAAAGTTGATGATGATCCCTTGAAGCCGAAACGTCGGATTTCAAACTGGAAATCATGACTGGATAGAGCGGAAAAAGTGGCAATGCAAAAGTGTAATTAGATTTGAAATCCGTTTTTAAATAAGCCCAGGAAAAAAATAAAACGATTTTTCAAAATTTCGGTTTTTTCCGGATATCTCCGTAAATACTCGGAATTTTAAAACTTTCTAAACGGCATATTATTAGGCACCGAAATGCGCAATTTTGCCTTAATTTGACCGACACTGTATCTCTGACGGTTTTCGAGTTCCCCATACATAGACACGAATTCGAGCCACCCTGTACTGTTCTTCTAATTATAAGTTTGTAGTCTTCATCGATAGGCACCGTCTTTCTTCCTGAAGATGGTATAGGTGGTTTTACAGGTCCACTTTTTCGTTCACACCTTAATTTATATATCGACGTTTTTGAAACACCCGTCATTTGCGAACACATTTCCACCACAGTATCAACGCTATACAGAGGATTTTGATGTTTGAGGGCGTCATATACATTAAGAATAATATTCTTTTCGTTAACAGAAAATGGACATTTGCTCGCTCGTTTCACTGGAGAGAAAACTGAATTAGTCATTTTAATTGAAACTATGAAATGAAACAAACACACTGTGTCTTCTTCGCAAGAACAAATATAACTGAAAAATTACAATTACTTAAACTTTAGGGTATGCATACAAAAAATCGTCAAATTTGAATGTTTACAATAGTAATAAAAAAACCTAAGTGTGATAAATATAATGCTGGGAAAGTCCGAGTATTAGGACAGGTAAACGTTTAAAATATGTACGTATATGTACGTAATTATGTACGCCTATGTATCAGCCATCAG
>MU187910.1:33923-68934 GCA_016904865.1 Pissodes strobi | reverse complement strand
ATCATTTATTTATTTTATCACATTTATTTTTAACTTATTATTCACTTAAAGTATAAGAATTTCCTCTAATAATGTATGACCTATTGGTAACAAATGCTTTATTATCATTATCCACGCTAACTCAGCTTTCGCTGGTAACGATTTAGCCTGATTACTGGGCTGGGGTAACCTGGTGGAAAAACAATCAGCTCCTCCCACTCAGGCTTTATTCAGGAATTTGCGGGTTATATGTGATGTCTGAAGTATATCTGCCTTCTGCGCGTATCCCATGATGTTCTGGGATAATCCGAGATCTTGAAGATTTTTAGGTTTTCGTATGTTGTGACTTTTTCCGTCTCAGTTCTTCTGACGTTATGAGATGGCGGCACAGCTATGTCAATGATGGTTCCAGTATTTTTCTCCTTATCTATGATAACGATGTCCGGTCGTCCGCCTATCCGTTATTATAGGCCTGTCCCAATACAGTACCGCTTTATATGTTTCAAGACTGCTTGGGGCTGGTATTTGTAATACGGTGGGCATATTTGCCCTTCTGGGGACTTTCACCTTGTCGCTGGTGGGAGGGCTCAGTAACCTTCAATGTCCAGGGAGCGATGCCGGCGGTAGCGTAGCTACTGGTAGGGTCATTCCAGTAAGGTCTCGAAGTGATGAAGGTGAAGCTAAGAAAAGTCCAAAACTTGCAGGGTCTGACCCAGAGTGGGCGGCTGTAACCAAACCTGGAAAGCGGCAGCTGGCTTTTCAAAACCAACATTTAGGCAACAGCTATGAAGGCTGGAATGGCTTTATGCTGGATAACAAATGGCGTGGTGATACTCACTGAAGGGGCATTTGCACAGCGGTGAGGAAGGCGAGGGGAAACCACCTCACTCTTTTCCCATGAGCATGACAATCTATGGATGACAGTCGATAAATATGCCTCGGATGAATTGTTATGCGAGCGGTGAGAAATGAGATACTGGGCATGCGGATGTTGACTTCTTGACATCGCATGGGAACTCTGCTACTAGGAGTTTTAAATCCCGGGATATCCACCGCTTCGTAACCTGGAATGTGCTGAACTGAACAGAACCGGCAAGACCGCACTATTGGAGGATGAGCTACTGAAACATGAGATAGAGATATGTGGTATAACAGAAACGCACTGGTGTGGTAGCGGACACTATAGATCTCCCAGGTTCTCTGTGTTTTTCTCTGGGAATGGAGAAAGAAAATCAGAGGGCGTTGCTTTCTTTATTTGTAACAAAATAGTTGACACCGTTGTTGCATATAAGTGCATACATGAAAGGATGATGACAGTTAAACTTAACGAAAAACCCGTGATTATAAATATCATTCTAGTCTATGCTCCCACCTCATAAGCTGAGGAAAAAGACCTTGGGAGTTTCTATCAAAACCTAGAGACAGCTATTTCAAAAATACCTAACAAAAAAATATGCATAACTATGGGCGACTTTAATGCTAAGGTTGGTAATACAACAGACGACCACCATCTGCGTTCAATAGTGGGTAAATACGGATTGGGTGAGCGCAATGGGAGCGGTGAACGTCTTCTTGAATTCTGTATAGATAACAAACTCACCATTACAAACACAGTCTCACAACAACACTCAAGAAGACTATTTACATGGCGCTCACCAAATGGACTGTACAAAAATCAAATAGATTTTATACTGATTTCTTCGCGATGTCGATCTTCCATAACAAACGCAAAAACACTCCCTTCATCCGATGTTGGTGGCGATCACCAGCTGCTGTTGTGTATATTTAAAATAAAATTAAAAGTATGCTTGCGGAGGAAAGAGATACGGGTAAACATCCCAGAGGATACCAATGGGTTCAATCGTGCACTTGAGCAGAGAGGAAACAACCATGCCTCTGATGGGCTCACTGCAGACCAGAAATGGAATACTTCGAGGACTGCAGTGTTTGATGCAATAAAAATAAATGAGCCCAAAACTAAACTGGAGAAGAAACAACTGTGGATCTCAGACCTTACGTTGTGTCGGGCCCGAGGGGACGTGAAGCGGAGAGGATTGGATGACCCGGAGCGCATGGAAGAGTACAGAATGCTGACTAGAGACATTCAAAGAGGAACCAGACGAGATAAAAACATATACTACCAAAAGTTATGTAGAGAGATTGAGGAACACTCAAACAGCAATCGGACCAAAGATCTATTTTAAAAAAAATAGATTAATTACACGCAATTTCAAGCCACGCATATGGAATATCAAAGATAGAGATGGCAACTTAATAACAAGTCTTGATGGCGTGCTAGATGTGTGGAGCGATTACTGTGGGGCACTCTACAGTGATGACTATGGTTTCCCCGAACAGGAGAATTCTGAACTGGAACCAAACATACTCCTGTGTGAGATCGAGGCTGCGATAAAAGCGCTTGCTCGAGGGAAAGCCACGGGTGTCGACTCATTATCAGCAGAGATTTGGAAAGCTTTTGACAATAAAAACATAATACTTCTCCACGAGTTGTGCCAACAGGTGTGGATTTCTGGGGAGTGGCCGGATGAGTGGTGTACATCTGTCATCGTTCCTATACATAAGAAAGGCTCCACAACAGAGTGCGACAACTATCGGCTCATCGCTCTAATATCTCACGCAAGCAAGATCATTACATACTACGTTCCCGACTAAATAACTTCATAGGACATCAAATAGCACCGGAACAAGCTGGGTTTGTGAAAGGACGAGGTACGAGAGAGCAAATTCTGAATGTCCGAATTCTCATGGAGAAAGCAAGAGAATATTATACACCTTTATTTATGTGCGTTGTCGATTATGGGAAAGCATTTGATACTGTGAGGTGGGCTAAGCTGTGGGACGTTCTTGTTACTATGGGCGTACCGAGACACCTCATAAATCTAGTAAAACACCTATATGAAGAGAGTAGAGCAGTTGTAAAAATTGACAATGTCCTATCCAAACCAGCAAAAATAGGCAAAGGCGTACGACAGGGATGTGTGCTATCCCCGCTTCTATTTAATATATACACTGAACGGATGATGAGGGAAGTGCTAGATGATTGGAACGAGGGCTTTGCAATAAGTGTATTAAAAATATCCAATCTTAGATACGCGGACGATACGTTACTGATTGCGAACTCAGCTGAAGAACTGGAGGAACTAGTAAGACGACTTGAAGCCAAATCAAACGAATATGGATTAAAGATCAACTATGGTAAATCGAGGGTGATGATAGTCGACCGGGCTCATGAAGCAATCCAGAGACCCCCTCATATCGCTGGCTGTGAGGTTGTGGATCAGTTTATCTACTTGGGATCCCTCCTGCAATCGTCTGGTAACTGTGAACCGGAGATACGTCGTCGAATCCAGCTGGGTCGATCAGCGATAGGTCAACTGACTAGAATATGGAAAGCCGAACACATATCCTTGACGACAAAAAAGATGCTAGTCCGGTCTCTGGCGTTCTCTGTTTTTTGGTACGATTCTGAGACATGGGTGATTCGAGCTTCCGACAGACGTCGCATCGATGCCTTGGAGATGTGGTGCTGGCGGAGGCTATTGAGGATTCCATGGACCGCACATCGAACAAATTTGTAGATATTGAACGAAATCAGACCAGCCAGCCGTTTGAGCGCCATGACATCAGCAAGAATATTAATTTTTTTTGGCCATATATCTCGACATGACAACATAGAACGACTCATTGTTCAGGGTAAACCGATGGGGAAACGCCGACGAGGACGCTCACCTACAAGATGGATGGACCTTATTAGAAGGACGACCGGAATGTTCCTTGAGACGGCAACAGGAACAACAAATGATCGAGGGAGACGGAAGATGGCTGGAAGGGTTCTGGAGAGGAGCGATTGAGAATTCGGATGATTGTGATCACTACACGTCGCCAACGACGTTGGACTTAGGAGAAGAAGAAGAAGAGGGCATATTTGAAGGAGTCCGTTCTTGAGAGCCAGCTGTTGGTGGATGATTTTGGGTCACTTGATTGTGACGTCCTAGGTATGCGCTATCTGCGGGTGATCTACAGCCTGCGATGATATGCTCTATACCACCCACACTTCCTACACTTGTCCTCTATGTCAAGTCTTAGGCAATGTTTTTCATGGTTGCGGGTCCTGATAACTCTGTCCTGGGTGGCCATAAAGAATCCTTCGGTTTCTGGGTAGAGGTAACCGGCGCCTAGCCTGGCTAGTGAAGTCGGCTTATCGACGTTGTCCGCTTCTAAACTTCTTGGAAACTTAACATGTAAGGCTTGTTCCATCCAGGTGGCTTGATCTTCCTGCTTTGAGCTTATTTCGAACTCGAGGTTGCGGTGTTGTAGATTCAGTTGCGTATATCCTCGATCCTCCTGGGCTGATATCGACCTCCCGCTTGCTCGGGGAAGGTTTAGCGTCTTAACCGATGCATTGGTGTGCAGACATCGGAATTGGGTCATCAGTCGCCGGGATAGTCTGTCGAGTCCATTTAGGTCCGCATCAGACCACTTAAGGATATCAAAGGTATAGGTTAAGACAGGAACTGCCCAGAACCTTGAGTACTCGTTTCTTGTACTTCTCGGAGAACATATTCTTCAGGTGCGTGTGATCGATATGTTGGTTCTGAGGTATTCCTAAATACTTGTATTTAGGGGATGTAAGTTCTCGAAATTCTGGTATTGATCTTCTTGGATTTCCACGGCGCCCCTTTTGATGTTGATGATGGCGTATTTGTCAAGTCCAAATGACATGTTTTTGTCCCCGCTGAAGGTCCTAACGGTGTTAATTAGAGAGTGCAATCCAGTCTGGTTCTCTGCAAAGAGCTTTAGGTCATCCATGTACAATAGATGGGATAACCTCCGCCCGTCTGTACTTAATATTCGTGTTGTTCAGTAGCGTAGAAAGAGGGTTCAGAGCCAGGCAGAACCATACAGGTGATAAAGAGTCTCCTTGAAAAATACCTCTGTCTATCTTGGCTTTACCAGCGTTGATGTTGTTGACCAGAATATTGGTCCGCCAGGTGCTCATGAGGTGTTGGAGCACCGTTCTTACTTTCGGGCAAATCTTGTTCATCAGCCAATCATGAGGAACCGAATCGAATGCCTTGCGTAGTCAATATAGCACACATTGAGATATCTATCTCTTCCTAGTCTGAACCTGTCTTATAACCACTGCATCTATAGAAAGTTGATGTTTGCACCCGGGTGATCCTCGCATACGACCTGTTTGCTCTTCCTCCAGTATGTTGTTTGTAGCGCAGTGTTCGTATATTCGGTTAGCGAGAAGTGACGTGAAGAGTTTGTATACTACCAACAAGCACGTGATTGGTCTATGGTTGCTCGGTATAACGGGGTCGCCCTTCTTGAACAGCATGTAAGTGTTTCCCTCTGTAAGAAACTTGGGGAATTTTGAGGGATCATCCAATGCTTCCATAAAACATCGGGCAAGACTTGGAAAACACGCCGGGAGATTTTTGATCCAAAAGTTGTGCAGTCTATCTGGTCCCGGCGCTTTCCAATTGCTGGTTTTCCTGATAGCCTGGGAAATATCTTCTGCTGTTAAATGATCCACAGACATTTCCTCAACTTCCGATGCACTTTATTCAATATCTGCTATCCATTCGGACTCTCTGCTGTAGTGTACGGCTTCTGACCAGATGGAGCTCCAATAGTTGTGGAATTCATCTGGGTTGGATGGAGCTTGTGCATTACTTGGGTTTTCTAGGCGTGTTTCCAAATTCCTAAAAAAAAAATCTCTGTCCACTGTGAAGTCTGCATTTTGTTGCTTTCTCTTGGAAAGCTCGTTGTACCTGCGAAGTCGAGCTCCTTTAGCCTTAGCTTGTTGTCTGCAAAGGTATTTTAGTTCCACAAGCTGTTGGTGGTGCTGTGGGTCTTCCAAGCAAAATCTTACTGGGTTCGCTATTGCATGGTTTCCTGATTATTTTCCGCGGCGGGATGTTCTGCAAATATGCGCCAATGACATCAGCTTTTCCGCGGAATTTATCTACATCCTGTTCTAGGCGTCTTTTCCAGGCCGGGATCGCACTCTTCGTATTCTGCCGTGCAAACTTTGGTATGTGTGTTTTTTGGCCATTGAGTTCGATGAAGGTAACAGCAGTGCAGTAGACCGACAAGTGTACTGACTACTGCATCTAGTGTGCGGAAAGAGGCGAGGTCTTCTCCCAGAACTTCATTGGCTAGGCTGATATTCTGCCTGGCCTTGAAGATGCTTCTTAGTTTGGGCAAAGACGGACGGTTAAGAGTATTATTATTATTATTATTATTATTATTATTATTATTATTATTATTATTATTATTATCATGATAATTTTAAGAAAGGCAAAGCAATAAAATTTTGTCGCAGCTTATTTTTTATAAATTATTCGGGTTGGTTTGGGTTAGCATTATTTAATCGAGGTTCTTATCTGACTTTGTTGATTATCAAAAAAATCGTATTGTTCAGAACATATTGTCACGATTTGTAGTTTTTTTACTTGTGACGCCACGCCCTACTTAGCGTGCAGGCGAGTAGCCCAGATTTGGGAACGTACTACGTCAAATTGAGAAGAGATGATAAAAGAGACACGTTGATAAAAACAATAACAAGTTTATTTACAAACAAACATAACAATGGTTAGATTGTATATTAATAAATGCGTGTTTATGTTTATAGATGGATTAAGAGTTTACACTATACCCAATTAATATTAAATGCATGTCTTCTCGAGGGAGGCTTAAGTTCAAAGTTTTTCTAGGCCCTTGGTCACTGTTTTATTAATAAAGTTTATGTGAGCTGGGTTGTCTTTTATTTATGTATTCGTTTTGATATTTATATGGTAAGTCTTTTAGCGTAAGTTTGTCATAGATTTCTAAAAAACTTGCACTACTTTTAAAAATTCCCAAAAAATCCCTTTACTGGAAATTTTGATACTTCACTCGTAGATTCAACTCTCACTACTTTTTAGAATCCCCCGGGTGCCGTTTACCTGTGCATACGTCCATCCAGGTTAGGTAAGGATCTGATCACCCTGGACCTATGTCCAGGTGTTCACAGATATTGAGGTTGTGGGATATAACAACTAGAAGTGGACGCACCTGTGTGCTGCCCCTAACCAATTGAGCGGTATGGAGAGAGACCCGTAAGCCTGATGAATTTGGCGTTTGCCTGCGTATTTTTATGTTACAAAATGCTGTTGGCTGCATCATTATGGATTAAAATCGCTCCCGTCGAACGCTCTAGTTGTTTATAATTAATTGTGAATGTTTATATAACATTTGTCAAGTTCAAGTTCAAACTTAGGACAGGGTAATATTTAATTAGTAGATTTATGATTTTTAGTAGTTCACAATATGGACCAAGAAAACCGGAAATTTTACCTCAATTAACCCAAACCCTTGCCTACAATGCTGGTTGTCGTTCTGTTTTGCCCACATTTATGATAGCCTAACAATTTTGTTCCTCATTGAGGTTTGAACCATTTGCGGCCAAACCATTCCTGATGTTAAGATGGTTCGATCTAGCTGCGTTTCACTTACAAAAATAAGATTGATAATCTGGCTTAGGTGAAGGTCAAGTATGACTAAAGGAAACATTCTAATTCTTGCATTTTAAGTATGGATGTGACGATTTACACCACATATTCATCCTTGAAGTGAGCCTATAGCGGTTTCGTTTCTGACTTAATTTGGAAGTTAAAACACTTTCCTTTTAAAACCATTGAATATTTTTTTTTAGTTTCAAGATTCGTTGTAAACGATTTTATTTTGTAACTTTTAATTTGGATTATTATATGTAGAAATAATTAACGGGTATTCAGCCAATAAGGTTTATTAAAGGATGATTTGTTTTGCGTCCAAGCTTTCGGTCAGTATATCGTGACCTTCGTCAGGGCTAAAAATTATTTTATATTCTAATGTACAATATATAACAATTTTGTGGCAACTTACAATCAAAACTAGTTGAATTCAATTTTGGCAGTTATAACATTTTAAAAATATTGTAAAAAAGTTGGTAAAATATTAGAATATCTTATAGAACTACATAAAATGTCAAAGTCAATCTACTTTGTTTCAAAATAAATAATTTACGAGGTGTTAAAGGAGTACTTGATATTTGATATTAATTTAATAATAATGGCAAGGTGTAGTGGTATAAAATTATCGATTATTAAGTGATAATATATAAGAATAAATTGAGCTTAAATCATCAATTTGAGTTTTCTTACTCATAGAATTTGTTTTATTTATTTCGACCATTTCTAAAAATAATCTTTTATTTAAATTTCTTTCTTTATGGAGAATTTTAATTTCATTAAAGTTTGGTATGTGACCAGTAATATATGCATGTTCAGATAAAGCAGAAGTGTTTTTTTTGAAGTCTTATGTCACTTTTATGTCCAGAAATTCTATTTTTTAGATTTTGTGATGTTTGTCTAATATATTTTTTATCACAATTATTACATGGAATTGAATATGCTAAATTTGAGTAATTTAAAGCAATAGTTTTATCTTTTAATTTTGAATATAAATTACCAATCGATTTAACATTTTTTAGCGCTAATTTTACAGGTTCATTTCTAAAAATGTTTGTTATTTTCGGAGTAAGTTCTTTGATATATGGAAAAAAAGCATAATAAACATTTAAAATATCATTATTTATGTTATCATGAATATTATTGTTGATGTTATTAATTCTAATGTTAAAAAGCAATTTTTTTAGAAAATTTAATGGATAACCATTATCTACAAGGAAGTCTTTAAGTTTGTGTAAATTTGTATTTATTAAAGTAGAACGCACTAGGTTTATTATTCTATTTTTTAAAGCCAGATATAAATTAACTTTCATTTAATTACTATGATAAGAAAAATAATTTAAATATCTTTTAGAGTGGACAGGTTTTAAATACCAATCGGTAATTAGAATATTATTGTTTTGTTTAATTATCATTGTATCTAAAAAAAGGTATTTGATTGTTTACTTCTTTTTCAATCGTAAATTGTAATCTTGGGTGGTAATTATTAAAAACTAAAATAATTTCATTTATTTTGTCTCTAGGAATACAACAAATAATATCATCAACAAATTTTTTAATAAAATTTGGTTGAAAAATTAAATTTTCTAAACATTCATCTAATAAATCATCCATTACATATTGGGCAATGATTGGAGAAATAGAACTATCCATTGGGGTTCCAAAAACTTGTTTATAAAATTTATTATTAAAACAAAAATGATGAGAATTGAAGATAAAGTTTATTATTTTAATAAACATATCATTTGATATATTACAATTTACATATATACTGATCCAATGTTTATTGATACTATTGATTACTAAATTGATTGGTATGTTGGTACAGAGTGATTTGACGTCCAGACTGATTAATGTATGATTTTCAGGTATTAATTTGTTATTAATACATTCTGAAATTTCAAAAGAATCTTTAATATAATAGCTATTAGATTTATTGTATGAAGTTGTCAAAATATTGGATATGAAATCTATTATTTTTTTATTAGGTGCTTATTATTATTATTGGATCAGTATATCTATAAATTGTAATATATCAAATGATATGTTTATTAAAATAATAAACTTTATCTTCAATTCTAATCATTTTTGTTTTAATAATAAATATTATAAACAAATTTTTGGAACCAGTTCTATTTCTCCAATCATTGCCCAATATATAATGGATGATTTATTAGATCAATGTTTAGAAAACTTAACTTTTCAACCAAATTTTATAAAAAAATTTGTTGATGATATTATTTGTTGTATTCCTAGTGACAAAATAAATGGAATTCTTTTAGTTTTTAATAATTACCACCCAAGATTACAATTTACGATTGAAAAGAAGTAAACAATCAAATACCTTTTTTAGATACAATGATAATTAAACAAAACAATAATTAATTTAGTTTTAGCTTTAAAAAATAGAATAATAAACCTAGTGCACCCTACTTTAATAAACTCAAATTTACACAAACTTAAAGACATCCTTGTAGATAATGGTTATCCATTATATTTTCTAAAAAAATTGCGCTTTTTAACATTAGAATTAATAACATCAACAATAATATTCATGATAACATAAATAATTACAAGATCAATCGACTTACCTGTAAGGAAGATCGATCGGAATTATCCGAGCATCTCCGCCATCCCTCATTACACTTTGTAGTATACAACTTTTTCTCGATCGGTACAATTTTTAAAGAAGTTATCTAAAAACATGGTGATTCAGCCGACCCTGGCTAGCCGCTCGAGCTCATGCATCGCCTTGATGCGTCATTACAATTTTGGTTCGTGAGATTTTTGATTACATTGCATTTGGGGTGAAAGGGAGAAGGTAAAGACTGGGTGGGTTTGTAATGAGGGATGGCGGAGATGCTCGGATAATTCCGATCGATCTTCCTTACAGGTAAGTCGATTGATCGTGTAATTATCCTTCGCATCTCCACCATCCCTCATTACACTTTGTAGATGTTTAAAGTATTTGCGATGTAATCTACATTAATTGAAAACTGCGAGTTTTCTGTAGTCCTAGATTTGTAAGGCCCTTTTTATAAACTAAAATTCAAATTTATAACCATTGGATTTAATAACACACATCATGAAGGTACATATATCATGTTTAACGCTTAACTGATATTAACCTTTAACTTATTTTTAATACTATACCAATATTCTTATGTAATATGATAACAAGTTGGTAAGTAAGTTATAATTGTAGCTTAATATTTATATGATTCCTTAGAGTTTATGGTTCAATAAACAAGATGCCAATCCAGTGGGATTACCCACGCCAAGTTTTTTATAGAATTTCGAGAATACTTTTGATTTTTCTGTCGAGCCAGCTGTCTTCTGAATGGTTTGTAATGTAACTCCCATTCTTTGAGCTGCTGAAGTTGCCCCGTGTCGCGTGCTGTGTGCCCCAAAGATTTCCGTGTTTATACTGCTGGCTTTTAGTATTAACTTGACCCATCTGCTAATGGTTTGACTGTTGTCTGGGTGATAGGCCTTTTTGTGAGTGAGTATTACATTTTGTTTGGTTTTGCTACTTGTGGTATCGATTGCATCTACAAATGCAACGATCTATTAGCATATTTACAGTATCTGTGAATGCCGTAATTTCTGTTTTTGAACAAAAAAATACGTATGTTCACTAGCTGCAACTGCAATTGCAGACAGTGGAGGGTACGATCGATTGTATCTGCTAATACAACGAACTATTCACCTTTTATTGACTGGTAGCACCCTTTTTCCTTTTATGCGTTCTATGTAAATCTCTAATAGTGTGACTATACATAGTTCAGGTTGATTAATAAAATAAGGTAATATCAAACTAGGTTGAAGCCTGTTTAAGCCACTTGCTTTTATTTTATCCGGGAATCTGATTTCAATTATGTATTCATATTTAAAAATATTGTCTATTTTTACTTCCGGGTTGTCCGTGATTTGTGTGCCGTTATTAGTATTAAGAGTGTTACTAGCTTTAAAGTTAGATTTGTAGATTTAAGAATTCGTGAGGGTACATGCTCTTTAAGCGCTGTAGAACTGGGTAGGAATCCCAGGTAATTGAGTATTTTGATTTTGGGGGTCTTATGTTAAATGTTCCATTGAGAAAACTTTTTATAACCGCTTCGTCTTTTGTTTGAGTAGGATGACTCCGAAGACAATTGAATATTTAGGAGCTCAAGAATAAGTTTACGGTTTTATTATATATTTGTTGGCGCTAAGAAAAACAGAAATTCCCTATTTATTGTAAGTATTTCCGTATTGTTAGAGGGCGCTATCTGTCAATGAAGAAATAATCACTTTTATCGCTTCATTAGGTACGCTTTGTTATAGAATAGATAAGAGATGTGCTTATGACGTCATAATACACATGAATTGTTACGTCACACCATGCATGGTATATCTATATATACAAAACTAAAAACTGGTATAGCTCTTGTAATATTCATCTTTAGCGGAAATAAAAAAATACGTATCGATCTTTTTTTTTATTTTATTTTATTTTTTTACGGTTCTATAGTTTGCAATAAAAAATAATCAGTTTAATTTCTCAGGAAACTTCGTAATTTCCCTACAGCCAGAGAAATTTTCTTCCACAATGGTTGTTTCTCTCCGCAAGGAGGTGTGAGTAAGTATTTTTCAGGGTAAAGATAATAGACTGTTCTGCCTGTACGTCCCTTTTCTCTTGTATAAACCCCAAAAGTGAGCATGGTTGAGGGGGAATAACTACGCTTTTTTTATATAAAACCTAAATCTTGTAATGTTTATGTAATTTTATTTATACTTTTAAGCAATTCTCTTTTGAATTACCAATAACTAGCCAATTGTCTAAGTAGAGTACAGTTTTATACCCTTTAATTTTACATATCTTACAACTGGTTTCAGTTTTGTGAAAAGATATGGAGCTGTACATAAACCAAATGAAACACAATTAAATTGGTATAGTACGTTGCAAAAAACGAATCTTAACAACTTTTTTTGACTACTGTGCATAGGGATAAGGAAACATGCATCTTTAAGAGATCAGTTTTCCCCAAGAATGCGTATTTTGAAAATAAAATTTTTTGCCGTCCTATGTAGTCTTCTACTTTGCTAACCGGAGTGGTGTCCTATTGAAAGGGATTTTATAATCCTGTACCCACTCTACTATTGAACTGTTTACTTTTAATTTCTGCCAATTTTGAACGTATAATTCTAGTTCAGACGGTTGGCTAATTAAATTATTGAAAGGGAGGGCTAAGGCACTAATCCCACGGACTATAGTTGTTTCTGTAATTGATACAGTAGTTGTCTTGGCAGGATTTAGTACTCTCTTCGAGATTTAATTTTGATGGTCTGAGGACATTGCAGTTAGCAGCTGGTGGATACTTCTCGATCATACTGTTTTTTTTGATCTTTAGTCCTTTTAATAAGTAATTGTCCCGTCTAAACTATCTAAGTATGTAGTTCTGGCCTCGCAGGTGTCATTTCGTCGGTTTTTTTTATCCTACACCTACACAGCTAGGTGGTCGTTACTTTGTTCAGGACCATCTGGTGCTTCTGATGTTGGTAAGTCTTGATAGTCTCGATTTGGTTAAGTTATTTCCTCAGCTAGCGTGAGAGGATCTTCTAATGCATTTGCAAATGCAAAAGAGTTTCCTTGGTTTTGCTACTTATGATATCGATTGCATCTGCAAATGCAACGATCTGTTAGCCTATTTACAGCATCTGCAAATGCTGCAATTTCTGTTTTTGAACAGAAAAATAGGTTCATGAATATGTTCACTATCTGCAACTGCAATTGCAGACAGTGGGTACGATCGATTGTATCTGCTAATACAACGAACTATTCACCTTTTTGCTTGCTGCTTAACCCTGGTTATGCTTTCGACTGCATCTGCAAATGCAACGATTTTTTAGCATATTTACAGTATCTGCAAATACTGTAATTTCTGTTTTGAATAGAAACCAAGAGTGTAATAATTCGCTACCTCCAATGCAATGATTTTATGTAAGAGGGTTGCAATAGTATGGTGGTTATTTGTTTTTGTATCTGCAAATACATAGCACTATACCGTTTTATTTTTGTCAGTACATATATCCGGCAAATGTAGGGATATAGTGTGCCTCTAACTACTTTTACATAATATACCTACTGGGGTGGAGGCTGTTGTGGGCCCTTCACATTTGCAAATGTGAAGGCCAATTTTAGTTAAAGTTATTCGCATCTGCAAATGCGAATTTGTAAATAGGTATTATTATTAGTTATTAACATCTCCTGCAAGCAATGTTTACTCCAATTTTTTCCCTCACCGGACGGCTCATGTCAACACGAATTGTTTAAAAATAATGCGTTCCGGTATTACATTGCTTCGACAAAGCCGAACGATAACATTCCGCCTTTTTCCCTTAATTTTGGGTTAGTTTTGGTTAGCACTTTTAGTTCTTGTTGATTGAGCCTCCGTTGCGAGCAAAGCCAACGGAGGGCCATGCAAGCTATAATAATACCCAACTTGGGATTTAGTCGCTCGTAAATTATGCGTCAGCTTGCCTTTGTGGCTAGTTTTTAGAGGTTAGTTTCGTGAGAAAAGGACACTCTTCGACTTACTCAAAATTTTAATTTTTTATTTTATTTTTATTTTTTTGAAAAGTATTTGTTAATACAGTAATAGCAATAATTACAATATACATAGTCCTTATTCCTCTAGACAGTGTTTTTGAACACTGGTATTGAGGATAATTGCATTTTAGTAATAATAACAGTATGATTTCCTATAAACTCTCTAGTATTGTGGCTATGAATATCCTTTGAAAATATTATGATGATATTTTAATTTTGAGTTTTATTTATTATCCTGTAAATAAGTTTATACTGTTCAAATTTTAATACCTTACGTAATTGCCATACTCTTAAATTTTCATATAGATCTGCAGTATGAGCCAGTGGATCATAATTAAATATAACTGTGTTTTTTGTTTTGCAATATTTGCATCGAATCGAATTGTAGTTTATAATCCCACATGTGCCCCATACGGGGATCAAATATCGAAAAACGAATGATACGAAGGCATTATAACCATTTGTTTCTATTTTTATATTCCTTTATATGGTATAAACGTTTTATTCTATGTAAAACATTAATAAATGTGCAGGCCGACCGGTATATATTTCCTCCTTTTGATTGTGTTATGTAAACACTTTTTGTGATTGAATAGTATATTTCTTTGGTAGGATGTACGATTAGACGAGATTACTAGAGAACGGTTCAAATAGCTCGTATCGTTAACTGTTGCTTATTACTTATATTCATTTCGATATAATATATTTCAATTCCGAATATATTGTTTGATTATGTGTAATTGTGCAAAGACGACAAATAAATGTAACAATGTTTTGTCATGCCCTCGTATATAAATAACAGTTTGTTAGTATAATTCAAATCGCAGTGAGCACATTTAATTTTTGTTTACTGCTTCATTCGCATTTTTGACTGTAACCCGTTCGCACTCTATTTTATTCTAATAGGTATAGTTAGTTTTAGAAGTTTGAGAGTATTTTCCATTTCAATTTTATTAAGTAAAAAAATAAGGGTTACAAGTGTCATATTTATTCATAATACTCAGTTTAGTATTATACACATTTAGTTTGCTTTTATACAAGAGATTCTGTTTTTATATATTTAAGATAACCAGGTATTTATGTATATTTGAAATTTTGGCATATAATCTTATATGGACTCACCCCCTGATTCACTTCTCCCGATGCATATTGCCCCCTTTTTTCGCCTCCTTTGCGAGCAAGACGTATCACTTAACACTTCACTATACTAGAAATACGATTTCTAGGCATTTTTCTTGTTAAAACCAAAAGAAAGAACCGATTTACGGATTCTTGCTTGTCACCGACCGGTACAAAATTGTAATGGCGCATCAAGGCGATGCATGAGCTCGAGCGGCTAGCCAGGGTCGGCTGAATCACCATGTTTTTAGATAACTTCTTTAAAAATTGTACCGATCGGGAAAAAGTTGTATACTACAAAGTGTAATGAGGGATGGCGGAGATGCGAAGGATAATGATATTTTAAATGTTTATTATGCTTCTTTTCCATATATCAAAGAACTTACTCCGAAAATAATAAATTTTTTTAGAAATGAACCTGTAAAATTAGCGCTAAAAAATGTTAAATCGATTGGTAATTTATATTCAAAATTAAAAGATAAAACTATTGCTTTAAATTACCCAAATTTAGTATATTCAATTCCATGTAATAATTGTGATAAAACATATATTGGACAAACATCACAAAATCTGAAAAATAAAATTTCTGGACATAAAAGTGACATAAAACTTCAAAAAAATACTTCTGCTTTATCTGAACTGCTATACTGGTAACATATCAAACTTTAATGAAATTAAAATTCTCCATAAAGAAACAAATTTAAATAAAAGGTTATTTTTAGAAATGGTCGATATAAATAAAACATTCTATGAATAAGAGAACTGAAATTGATGATTTAAGCTCAATTTATTCTTATATATTATCACTTAATAATCGATAATTTTATACCAATACACCTTGCCATTATTATTAAATTAATATCAAATATCAAGTACTCCTTTAACACCTCGTAAATTATTTATTTTGAAATAAAGTAGATTGACTTTGACATTTTATGTAGTTCTATAAGATATTCTAATATTTTACCAAATTACAATATTTTTAAAATGTTATGCCAAAATTGAATTCAACTAGTTTTGATTGTAAGTTGCCACAAAATTGTTATATATTGTACATTAGTATATAAAATAATTTTTAGTCCTGACGAAGGTCAAGAAATACTGACCGAAAAAAAAAACCTTATTGACTGAATACCCGTTAATTATTTCTACATTCAAACATACAGCCGTGATCCTATGAATAAATTTGATTATTATACAGGGTGCTACAAATTCGAGTGCACGCATGGGGATCTCGGGAACCGTAAGAGATACGAAGTCGGTTAAATTAAGGCAAAGTTGTGCAGTTTGATGCCCAACAAGATGCAGTTTTGAAATTTGAAAAATTCCTAATAGTTCCGGAGATATTCGTAAAAAAACCGAAAAGAAGCTATTTTATTTTTATTTTTTCCTGACTTTATTTGAAGAGATAATATAACATAAATTTAACATTATTATTGCCATTTTTTTCCCTTTATAAAACAGTATCAAATTTTAAATCTGACGTTTCGTGTCCGGGCCCCCATCATCAACTTCATTTTTTTAAAATACGGACCTGGATTTTTTATTTCATTTTTTAGAAGCCGTTGGTCTCCCAAAACCAACGATGTACCACACTTGTCAATATATCAACAATTTTTTCCATAGGAGATAATGTCTTAGACAGATATGGTGTGATCTTTTCTGACCCGATTTTACTTATGAGAATATTTGTTACCGCTATTGGACAAGTGTGATACATCGTTGGTTTTGGGAGACCAAAGGCTTCTAAAAAATTAAATAAAAAATCCAGGTCCTTATTTAAAAAAATGAAGTTGATGATGGGGGCCCGGACACGAAACGTCAGATTTAAATTTTGATACTGCCATTTTATAAGAGGGAAAAAGTGGCAATAATAATGTCAAATTTATGTTATATTATCTCTTCAAATAAAATCAGGAAAAAATAGAAATAAAATAGCTGCTTTTCGGTTTTTTTACGAATATCTCCGGAACTATTCGGAATTTTTCAAATTTCAAAACTGCATCTTGTTGGGCATCAAATTGGACAACTTTGCTTTAATTTAACCGACTTCGTATCTTTTACGGTTCTCGAGATCCCCATGCATGCACTCGAATTTGTAGCACCCTGTATTTATACTTGATTTGAATATATAACAATATTCACATCAACTAATATAAATCTGCATTTGCATATACATTATGTTTATGGTATATTTGATAAGTGACTTTTTTAGATACTGTGATATGTCAAAATTATCACTAAATGTTGAATGGCTGTGTATGGATAGTGCAATTCTTCTGCCACCTACTGGTACTCCTATGACTGGGATTGATTTCATTAAAAGATTGCCATGTGGGGAGGTAAATTTGTGTAATTTTGTTTAAATATGTCTTATTTTTAAGCTAATGTAGTGGCATTTGTGCACTTTTCGTAATGACTTGACAAACAATAATTTTGGTCAAAATCTAATAGCGTTTGAAAAGGGGCTTTAATAATATGTTATTAGCCAAGGTTAAGACAGATCGTGAGCGAAAGTAATAACAGTTGTCTAAATCGTGGTTAATATACAATTTTTTCCACATGTATTCGTACATCTACAAAATATTTTTGTGCTTATTAAACCATTGATTATATATTTTTGTATAAGATTGCTTGCCTATTAATTATTTCAGTTAAGTTACCTTTGCTTGAAAATCTTGCAACATTATTTGATTTTGTCTGGTCAGGTAGGCTTGGTAACCGTTCATTTGTGTTATGATGTGTCAAGTCTCTATTGGTTCATTATAACCTAAGTCCATAATGAAGGTAAACAATGAAATATTTTGACATAAGGCAGAGAAAAACAACTTCTCAAGTGAAAAATCGGTCAATAATGATTGATATTAAAGCTAATAGTCGAAAAAATGTTTCTTTATTTTAATTTAATTATATTTTGGTTTAGGAGATTGTTATTAGTAAAATTCAAGCAGTATTATGGTGTTCTTCCTATCTCGGTTTCATTAAAAATTATTCGGCTGAGTTTGTATGAATTGTATCAAATCAGGTGTTGCCACAGAATACATTATGTTGGTTCATTTTGTTTTTCAAAATTTAGTGATAAAGAAGCCTCTATGTGAGGATATTCCTTAAATTAACACCCCACAGTGAATTTTCAAATTTCAACAGCTAGGTGGTAAAATGTACATAATAAAAGAGGGTTAGTTTAAATTTAGACCCTCTTCTTATTTAAATTTTTTTGAAACTATGACTAAAATATGTTAGTGGAGTGCATAAAACATTTGTGGTTGGTACTTTTTACGTAAAAATAGATCCAGTCTCTGGAAAGTTTATAAATCAAGGCACTAGAGTTGTAAAATTTTGGAAATACCTCTAATTTTTTTTTAACTATCATTCGATTATTCTCTGTTCAAAACGATAGCGTCATATTATATAATGCATAAAGTTTTTTTTAGAGCGAAAAAGCTAGAAGGGCCATACGCTTATTCTTTTTGATGCGAAGTACAGTATTAACGTTAAACGGAGAAATGGAGACGCAATTACCTTTGACGAATCCGCAAAGCTGCGTGCAGATCGAACAGGCGCTGGATCTGAGTATATCTCGTTGTGTGTCCTAAGCCACGTGAATTAAGCAATCACTAGTACTTGTTGTTGTATAGTGGTTCAATGTAGAGCATGGTTTAATTATTAACGGCTGAGTTTGGTATTGGTATTGTATAAAAATATTTATGAATGTGATCAATTTTATATAGGTAAAACTTCTAGGTCATTTCAAAAATAACGCCAAATCACAACATACCAACTAGAGTGGCAATTAAAATATACTTAAAAGCTTGAAATTTCAGTTTTGTTTGAATATTTCGCGATTTAAGAACATTCTTTTGACTTACCTCAGGAGAGGCATGTTGCGACACTACATTTGGTATTCACACGAATGTTGCTTTGCCGCAAGCTTGAAGCCTAGTTCTCAGAGCTTCGACTGTCGCCCGCGACAATCCCCACCGCACTCCTTGCCTTCACAGGACAGCGACAGCTGTCACGTTACGATGATGTCAACAATCTGTCATTTTACACAATATCCCTAAAGAAAATTAAGGAAAGTTGATTCAAACGAACTACAGCGACAGCCTGGCGACACTGTGGAGAAGGTTAGGGGTTCTGATGTCACTTGTTTCTTATTGGCCAGAGAGAGTGTAGTTGGCGACAGTCGAAGCTCTGAGAACTAGGCTTGAGGCTCGCCTCACATTACGTTTCCGACAAAATTTTATCATGACTGAAAATTATTGACCAACAAGTACGTTTCCAAATAAGATTTTTTTTGAGAAAATATGGTATGTTTTCAAAAATCTGCAGATTTTTAATATTTTATTTGCTTCAAAAACTTATCGTTTGTGATATCTAAGTAGAATATTACATTCATATTTGATAAACCAAAACATCAGCAAGACTATCATTTGTCGTGTTGACAACATGTTTACTAAAATAACACTTTAATACTTTTATTTATCATTTTACCCCATTGATACATGCAATTCTTACATCAGCTTGGTAATACGTTTAAAAATTATTGTATTATATACTTGCTTTATTATTTATACAATGTAAGTGTGTTGTTATTAGCAGCATGATGATATTGGCTTGTAATCATAATAGATAATTAGAATTGAAATCATGAAACTAGCGCATAAACTCTTTTGTTCTTAACTAGTGATTGCTCCATTCACTGGTTGTCAGACTGAATCAAACTGATCATAAAACTACATCTTTTTTCAGATAATTCGGATCTCATTGCTTGCACTATACTTTACAAAGATGGAACGAAAATAAGGCGATTTTTGGTGATTGATGTCATGCAACTAATTCTCGTTGAACCTGACAACAAAAGGTAACTTTACATTTTAATAATTATTGTGTCGGTTATATTTTGTCACTACAAAGAACATTTGAATTATAAGGGCTTTACTAGTATTTCCAAAAGGACATTGTTTGAAGTCCTTCAGTCTATACTATTTAGAATAATGAACTTATTAACCTTTATAACTGTAACAACTGAGCTAAATTAAATCAAACATTGATTTAAAAAGAATAGAAACAAACAAATAAGAATGAACTTTACATACATGTTTGTTATGTTTTTAGTATTACTTTCGTTATATTGTAATGTTTTATTGCGTTAAGCCTATGTTATACCAGAGTTACATTAAAAGAAAGCGCATCTTTTACTATTATTGTTTAACAAAGTGAATATACTTTTATGTTAGCCAGAACTTGAATGAATCTAGATAAATAAGACTGAATGAATTTGACTGTTGAATAGAACTGACAGCCCTATGACTGATTCAATGGATAAGTTTTATGCGTTATTACCATCTCCAGATGTTGTCACTTTTTACAAAGACACAACCGTAGGCACAATAGCTCGGCTTAGCTACTCAGGGGTAGGTCCAGTTGTATAGGCTCACTGCTGAAATTCAAATATGTGACTGACCTGAAGTGTTCTCGGTTATTAATAAGAAAACGTACACTTGATTGCAACTGAGGTAACAAAATTGACTAATTATTGAGCGCCACCGGATTTCATTTACCTGAAAGGAATTGGAAATAAAAGATTACCTCGAACACCTCCAGTCAAGCCAATTCAAGTGGGTCTCAAAATAAAAGCAGTAATATCACATCGGCTTTACCGTTTATTATTTCATTTAGAAGAAAGGAAGGTAAAGCAAAAGAAAAGAGGAAGGAAGAAAGGAAAGACTTAAACCTAACTTAATCTAAACTTAGCTTTATTGCTAGGTGTTCTTAGTGCTGAACAAGCTCACATATACACTTAGTCGGTCACACTGCCTCGCAGCAGTACCACAATGGCTCGACGTAGAAGTAGTAAACTTCTCACTTGACTGGCTGCAGCAGCAATACACTAGTTTGGCTAAAAGTAACCTGGTGTTAAAAGTAGCCTGTAAATTGAAGTCCGTGAATTGAACCCTTCTCTACAATGAAGGGCTCCAAGAAACGTGGTTCTCTTTTGTGCTGAGCTTAGAATACCCGTTTGTCACGTGGGCATGTGAAAAGCCTTATATCCCCCTTAAAGTTATCCTGTCCAGATTTCCCAAAAAAAACAAACCAGATCCAGACAAAATTTTTTGCTGGTGACAATTTATCCCATTAACTGGCCACAAACTATATATATTATATATAAATGTTCTTCTGTCACTCAGGCGTCCTCACATCGTTTGCGATCTTGCACAAAGAAAAGACGTTGTCTCTTCTATTTATAATATTCACTGTACACAAAAAAGCAACTTCCTATTTCCTGTCGTAATTTTTTTTTAAATCCTAACTTGAAAGTGAAAGTCAATTTCCATAAATGACAATTGACTCTGGGCACCATAAACATTGGGCTAAAATGATATCGCGCAGCCCACCTGAATCGAGCTACGGATATCGATTGTTCTTTGGCGTCAGGAGAAACCATAGAAAAGCGGGTCAGAGTAGGACCGTGCAACGATACCTGCTCGATTAAGCGATTATTGGCAGTAATGAAATTGAAAGTTGTGTGGCTATTGTCCCGCTATTCCGGACACAAGAAAAAACTGTAACATGTTATCTAAAAATGCGTGCTATACTGTTATCGAACCTCATCTTCGCTACGGCATTGCATTTTGGGGTGCCTGCTCTCAACATTTATTTACTTCATTGTTTTTACTCCAAGAGAGGGCAATTCGATATCTTTGTGCTGCAAAAGTTCATGACTCCTGCCGTAGTTTATTTCGCCAGTGTGGAATATTAACCCTTTGCTCGTTATTCATCCTAGAGACGGTCACTTTAATTTTCAAAAAATATAGGAATGAACTTAACCAGATTGGACCATATCCAACCCGGCATCCTTTTTCATTCAATCTTCCAATACCACATTATCAATTTGTTAAGAAGTCCTTTTTTATGAGAGCAGAAAGCCTTTTAACCATCTGCCGACAGAGGTTAAGAGGATTAATTGCCTAAAAATGTATAATATGTTTGTTTGGCTTTTAATGTCTTATTTTGACTTCTATTTCTATTGACTAGTACTTAGTATTGAGTACTTAGGTATTCTATGAATATGACAATTCTGTGTTTTGTGCTTAATTAGTTTGTAACTCTTTTTAAGATCTTTTAAATGTATGTATATATTTTTTTTGTACCAAGGCTTTGTTAACAGCTCTAGGTTTAAACAATAAAGCTATTTTTGACTTTGACTTTGACTATAGCCCAGATAAAACCAGTTTATCTGGGACTATAGCTTTTAACATAATATCTCCATATTATCAAACACATAAAATAAATAATAATGAAGTTTTCATAGCTCGACGATCTAAATAGGTAAAAACTTTGTTGTTCTATCATAAACTTTTTTGCAGCGTTTTAGAATAAGAAAAATAATTCCCTTCTTATATTTTGGTTTAAAACTATTTTCCTTAGTCCACTAACATACTGAATGGTCAAGCCCCAAAAGTTGAAGCAAAATGTCTTCATATAGTTTCAACAATTGTACTTTAGGTTGGGGTGGGGAGTAGCCAAACTCGTCGGATTTCTACAAGATATCGAGGTGACAGGAGATAAAGATGATTCAAGATGCCTACACATCACTATACATAGACCAATATCCGGAGCAACGACAAATAGAGTACCATTACTGAGTGCCAAGTTTTTATTTGATGATAACATTAGGTGTATGGCTGCAAAGCAAAGACTATCGAAGGTAAGTATTAGATTAATGTTACCATGCTTCTAAAGCGGTATTATTTATGTTGCCGATTGATTATCATTCGGGTTCTTGAAGCGACTGAGACCTTTTACTTTCCTGTAAAAATAGTTTTTAAAGAAATAAAGTATCAAAAAGCGTCTTATTAATTAAAAAAGTAAACGCATTTTTCAAAAAGTAAGTTGTAACAACTTTGGAAATTATTCTCACTACTGTAAAGATAAACTGACTCTTTTTAATTAAAACTTGAGCTTAGTCCAGACGACTATTTCTACATGAAGCAGTTGGATAATCTAATCTATCATGTGCTTGGTGAGTCAACGATTGCACGGAGTAACATATCTCTTATTTACAGAGATAAAAAAATGTTAAATACAAAAGTTGTCAGATATGTGATGGTGCATATTTTAAAAATATTTTCAATTAAACAGGGTGTTTCCTAAAAACCGGGCGTTATTTTTTTTAATGGGACATCCTATATATTATTGCATTTTGGATTCCTCGTAAAATTCTAGACATATTTCATGGATATTGTCAGATACTTAAGTCTAACCGTTTTTGATTTATTTTTAATTTTACGTCAAAAATATTAAAAATAACGTTTCCAGGTCAAAATATAACCGTTAATTTCTCCTTTATTACGTAATTGTAGTTGGTTTCCTTGGAGAAAGGGATCTATTTTATTATACTGTTGATATTTTGTTAATAAATTAATACAGGGTGATCAAAAACGACCATTAAAAACTAAATTGAAAGAATCGTTATTTTTTTCAAATGGAAACCTATTTTCATAATTTTATCTTATTTAGCATTCAAAATAAAGGGCGAATTCGCTTAAAGTCTATTCGAAAAAAATATAGTTTTTCTATTGTAAAGATGCTATACGGCTTTTAAGTTTTGTTATTAGTTGGTCATGGCGACGTTAAAAAGAGAATCAAGTAACTTTAGAAATGTTACTATTTCTTGCGATTTGACAATTATTACTCATAAACGCATAAAGACTTTTTAAATTTGTTTCTTCTTCTTCTTTCGCCTTTCAATTCGTCCATCTTGGACATAGGCTTCCCCTAGTTTTTTCCAATCGTTTCTATTTTGTGCTTTTTGTTTCCAATGTATTCCTCCTATTTTCTTTATGTCGTTTCCCCATCTCAGCTGGGGTCGTCCTCTTGCTCTCTTTCCAGTCCATGGTCTCCATTCTTGTATCGTGGTATTCCACCTATTGTTTTGTCTGGCGTTATGACCTGCGAAGTCCCATTTTAGCCCGGCTATATGTTGACCTGCATCTTTGACTTTTGTTTTGTTTCTTATCCAGTTATTTTGTTTTTTATCTTGTAATTTAATTCCCAACATTGATCGCTCCATGGCTCTTTGGGTTTTCTTTATTTTATCGATGTTTGCTTTAGTCAAGGTCCATGTTTGGCAGACGTATGTAAGAATTGGAAGGATGCACTGGTCAAATACTCTGGGTTTTTAGGTACTGCTGTATTTTCTTATTTTTTAGGACCCATTTTAATTTTCCAAATCCTGCCCAGGCTAATCCGACCCTTCTTTTTACCTCCGCTGTTTGGGTTTCCTTGTTTATTTTTATAGTTTGTCCCAAATATATATATAATCATTGACCGCTTCTATAATGGTGCCGTTTAGTATTACGTTTCTAATTTCTTCTGTGTTTGTCATTATTTTTGTTTCGGCATAATTCATTTTTAGACCTACTTTTTCGGATTCCCTTGTTAGTTCAGTTAGCATAGTTTCCAGTTCTTCGAAAGTAGATGCTATTATTATTACGTCATGTGCATATCTCAGGTGGTTTAGTTTCTTTCCAGTTATATTTATCCCCATGGTTGCCCAATCCATTGCTCTGAAGACGTCTTCCAATGCTAATGTGAACAATTTAGGAGAAATATCATCTCCCTGCCGCACTCCTCTCTTAATTGGTATCGATTTTCTAATTTCTTGTAATTGTATTGTCATTGTTGCATTCTTGTAAATATTACGTATTAGCATTCTGTATCGTGAGTCTATTCTACAGTTATTGATAGCTTTTTCTAATGCCCACATTTCAACGCTATCGAAGGCTTTTTCATAGTCGACGAACGCTAAGTATAGATCTAGGTGATATTCATTAGCTTTCTCTGTTAGTGTCCTGATTGTTAGGATATCATCAGTGGTGCTGTATCCTTTCCGGAAACCTGCCTGTTCCACTGGTTGATATGAGTCCATTTTATTTGTTAGCCGGTTGTTGATTATCCTTGTAAACAGTTTATAGGTTTGCGACAGCAATGAGACGGGCCTGTAATTTTTTAGGTCCTAATAATAATAATATCATTTATTTCCAACATTACATGACATGTGAGGCCGAAGCCATCGCTGTTTAATTGTTTGACAATTGCGGATGTTTATAGTCCGTAACGCAGTACAGACTTTCACACATCACACGCGTTCACAAACACCTACGTGCGTAGGGGGCTGGTGTCAACCCTATCAGCAACGGCAAGTGGCAATTTGGTCAAGATATCAAGTTACCTAGGCTGAGCCTTTCAACTGTACTTTAGTTCGGATTACCAAATGGTATATTAGACGTGTTTGAATGTTTAGTACAAATGTAGGGAAAATCGTGAAAAACCCTACTTCTCGTTGGACAGTTACAACATAAAGTATGTACAATATTTACAATATGGTACAATAAAGAGTCTATTTACATATGTACAAGGTGTTTGGAATGTAACTTTGTTACTTCCAGTTCAGGGATTGGAACATTCATGGTACGGTACCCAAGCTCATCGCGCGGACCTTGTATTTCAACGTTTGCGAGCATACTGCCGCGATTTTTTTTTTTTTTTTGTCAAGGTGTAAAAATGCTCCCTTATGCACACCCTCGGTTGAGGGTAGTGTGGGGCTCTCCTATAAAAGGCATACCCACTAAAAATTCACCGTCTCTCATGATGCTAGTAACTCCAGGTCACTTTTGCATCGTTCTTCTTTGGCGTGATGGCCTTCTGTTGATTTTCTTGATTGACTCCAGGCAGGCTGCAGTAATATGTTGTGTGTTATGGCATGTGTGAGGTAATGTTATGCGATGTGAGTTGTGATGTTGTGATGCTTGAGTTAGTTAATTATTTTTGGGGTTTTTTCTGTAGTGTTTAACTACAGTTTTTTTTTTTTATTATTTTATTTTTTTTTTTATGGGTTAGTATGTGTTAGTATTATTTTTGGTGGTTTTTTATTTTTATGATTTTTATGTTATTTTTATTTGTATTTGTATTTTTGTGTGTTTATTGGTGGTTCACGTAGGCTTTTTAGCCTTGCTCTTCCCGGCCGGTCTTCCCCGTCCAAAAGTGATGTAATTAGCGGATTTGTGTGGGTGCGTACTTGTTCCAAGAATCTAGCGTGTCTGTTTGTTAGGTGTTCGTGGATTGTTTCGACTTTTAAGTCTGCGTGTATGTTGGTGTTTCGTATATACCATGGTGCGTTTGAGATTTGTCTCAGTGTTTTGTTTTGGAAAGTTTGTAGTTTTTTCTTGTTTGTCTTGCTTGTGTGTGTGTATGCAATGGCACCGTAGAGGACTTTGGGCTTGATAACTTGGTTGTAAATTAGTAATTTATTTTTGATTGACATTGAACTATTTCTGTTAATTAATGGATAGAAGGCTTGCTTTGCTGCAATGCCTATGTTAATTTTGTGTTGAATGTGTTGATTAAATGAAAGTTTGCTGTCTAGGGTCATTCCTAGATATTTCAGAGTGTTATTCCACCTTAATTCGGTGTTTCCAAGATTTAGATTTGCAGGTAATCTACGTGAACTGCTAATGAGCATTGCCTGGGTTTTGTCATTATTAATTTTAATGTTCCAAGTTTCTGCCCAGTCGTCTATGGCGTTTAAGTGTCGTTGTACATGTAATTTGAGTCTTGTTATATTTTTGAGTGTTGAATATATGCAGACGTCGTCTCCATATATTGAGAGCTTTGTGTGTGGGTGTCTGGGTACATCTGATGTGTATAGTGAGTATAGTGTTGGGGAGAGCGGGGAGCCCTGAGGAACGCCCGCTTCCATGTGTCTAGTGGTTGATAGTTCTGTGTTTATTTGTGTGACGAATGCTCTTCGTTTTAAAAAAAGAAGCAATCAGTTGTGTTAAGGGTAGTGGGAGGTTGTGTTGTGTATGTAGTTTGTGAATGAGTCCCTCATGCCACACTTTATCGAAGGCTTTTTCGATGTCGAGGGCTACAACTGCGGTCGATGCCCGCCTTTGCAGTCCTCTAGTCGCATCCTCGACAAGTCTGGCAAGTTGGAGTTCGGTGCTGTGGTTTTTTCTAAACCCAAATTGTTCATCTGGGATTAGATTGTGTGCTGTAACGTGGGTGTTTAGTCTGTTGAGTATGAGGCGTTCTGTTAGCTTACTCAAGGAGGAGAGCAAACTAATAGGGCGCCAGTGTTGTGGAAATGTTAGATTCTTGTTTGGTTTTGGTATGAGTATAATCTTTGCTTTTTTCCAACAAGTTGGAAAGTGGTTTAGTTGCAGTGTTTTGTTTATTATGTATGTTAGTTTTCGTATTGCTACGTCTGGTAGGTTTTTAAGTGCTTTGTTTTGTATGTTGTCTAGGCCTGGGGCCTTTTTTGGGTTGAGTTGCGCAATTAGTTGCACAACTTCTTGTGTGTCCGTTTGTTGAGTTTCGTCTTCTGGGAGTTCGTTGATTTGTCTCGTGATTCTTCTGTATGATCTCTCTATGGCTTCTTTGTGATCAATATCCTGCGCTCCATCTCCCAAAGTGAATTGCGACTCCAGCGAGTCGGCAAAGGCCTCAGCCTTGTCTTCGCTAGAGTACGCCATTCCCCTCAAGCCATGGATCGCCGGATATATCATCTTGCCTTTGTGCTGCATAGTTTTGGCTATTCTCCATAGAGAGTTGTTTTGTACGTTTAGTGTTGTCAGGTATTCTGTCCACTTGTTGTTTTTGTGGTTTTTCACGTCTGTTTTTATTGTGTTTGTTAGTCTGTTTCCTTGTCTGTTGAGTTCTGCGTTGCCTGTTAGTTTGGCTCGTCTTTTTAGTCTGTTTCTTAGTCGTATGTTTTGCTTTATGTTTTCGGGAAGTGTGTATGGATTGCTTTGTCTTGTGTGTACTGTCTTCTTTGCTGTGTTTAGTGCTGTTTGTAACTCTTCGGTGAAGCTTATGACATGATTGTCCAGCTCTGCCTTAGAGTTTATATGCGGAATATGTTGTATGTTGTCTGTTAAGTGTTTTTTGAATGTGTTCCATTGGATGAATGTTTGTGTATGTGCTCGTGCGTTCTCGTGTATGTTGTTTATTGTAATGCCAATCGGAGAATGATCTGAGGCAGATAGATCCTCCAGATTGTCTATCACAACGTTGTGTGGGATGTTGTGAGTGATAGCGATGTCTAATATGTCGGCTGTTTCGCCGCGAAAGTGTGTGGGTTCTGTGGGAGCGAGTATTGTGTAGTGTAGTGCTTCTGCGGACCTGAGTAACATAGTACCATTTTGAGTCGTGGTTCTACATCCCCAGGACCTGTGTTTGGCGTTGAAGTCCCCGGCTGCTAGAACCGGGTGTGTGTAATTGAAAAGTTTCTCTATTTCTGTGTGAGTGAGTTTATTTTGTGGCGGTCTGTATACCGAGTGTATCACCATGTCTCCGTCAGTTAGACTGACTTTGACACTAGTTACCTCTAGTATATCAGATTGTGGTGAGCGTATTGTGTCATGTGTGATGCTGTTTTTTATAAAAATGGCCGTACCGCCCCCCCTGCGGTCCGGCCTATCATTTCTATAAATTGTATAGTTTTGAACGTGTAAATGCGTATGTGGGCGTAGGTAGGTTTCTTGCACGAGTGCGATGTCTATATTGTTCTCAACCAGATATTCCGCGAATTCGTATCTCTTGGGATAGAGGGAATTCGTGTTCCAGCTGATCAAGAACAAGTGTGTTGGTGTATTAGCCATTGAGATTAGCGAATAACCTCAATGTCGGGTTGTTTTGTATTAGTGTGGTGATAGTGTTATTTTTGCCTTTATCTCCTCCTCGGACATAGTCAGCAGTGTGAAGATGTTGTTGTTTTGAGCGTTGGTATTTTTATTGTTTGTGCCTGAGTTTGGTGTGGTGTTTTGGGGGGTTGGCTTTGGTTGTGGTTTTGTTAGTTGTGCGTAGCTGATGTTATTGCTCACCGGCCGTGTTTGTGTAATGGTTTGTTTTTGTTTATTTTGTTTATTGTTAGGGTTTTTAGGGCATGCGGAGTAACTTGCTGGGTGTTCTCCTCCACAGTTGCAACACTTAGGTGGGGTGTTCATGGGCTTTTTACAGTCCCGGTAGTGATGTTTGCCTGCGCACTTGTGACAGACTGGAATTGCGTGGCAGTTAGTCACGGTGTGGCCAAATTGTTGGCATCTGTGGCACTGAGTGAGCACACGATGCTTGCTGCCTCTCTGAATTTCGACTACTACTGGCATGTAGTTTATTCGAGTTTCATTGAGGATGTTCATGTCTGTTTGAGGTACTAGGACTTTGAGCATCTCTGTCATGATGTTCCTTCTGATGCCGGCTTTAAGCCAGAACATTTCGATGGGATTGTAGCCTTTGGCAATTAAGTCGTCCTTGATGTTGTGGGGGGGCTAGTCCCAGGTGTTTTTTCACTGACTCCTGTGTTGCCACATTCGTCGTGTGTGGGATATTAGGCCTAGGGCTTGGGGTTTGGGTGATTGGGGGGCTAACTGTCCTAGGCCTTTTGAGGGTCGGGAATTCCCTGTCGAATGAAGCTGGCATCTCTGAGTCAGAATTTGTTTCCATTTCGTCCTCAGTTGGGGGGGCTGCAACTATGGGGGTTGGTTGTGTTGTGTTAATGTGTGTGTGTGTGTTTTCACTTGTTTTATCCTGTTTTTGTTTAATTTCTGTCAATGTTTCCATAAGTACGTCGTGGTATTTGTCTTGATTTGTTTGTACGTGTCTCATTGTTGTTGTTGCTTTTTCAAGTTCGTTTTTTAGTTGTGCTACTTGTTCTCTTAGCGTACAGTTTTCGTCCTGTAAGTCTTTGTTTTGTGATTCTAGTTTCCTAATGTATTTTTGTAGTTTTTCCAATTGTTCGTCATTTGTCTGTCTGTTAATATCTAAAGTTTTGTTTTGTGTAGTGTTTTGTTTTGTTTGTGAATGTAACATACTTACGGCCGCCTGTCTGGGGTCACTATTTCTTCGGACGCTTTCTCGTCTTTTCTTTTCCTTCTCGAGTTCAGCTAGTGTGAACTCTTTTCCACTTTTGGTTTTGTGGTCCATTGTTTTCTTCTTATCGTTGTCGTTGTTTCTCGCTCTTGTAGGTTTGGTTGGAGTTGAATCCAACTTTCCGAGGTACATGCACCCTTGCGGGTACGACTTACTCGAAAAGCTGGGGTCCTTCACTACGACTTAACGAATTTTCTTTCAATTTAAACGATTTTTCTTTAATAAATAATGCAGATGCAATGATGTACATTACATCTGCTGTAGTAGTCGTAGTGTAGGATACGCACTGGCACTTCACTTTGTTTGGTTTCACTTCGGATCGGTTTTACGCACGACTTGTCTCCACGACGGTCAACAAGCTTAATGTAACTGCCGCGATTCTGTTGATGTGCGTGTTTTATAGCAAGACCAGGTCTTTGACAAGCTCCTCCCCCTTGTTCTAACAATGGTGGGAGGAGTCTATCTCTAGACTAGTCGTCTTGCTGGGTATACTCGAACTTTTGCTTGCACTTCTGTGCTCCTGTTATTGCTTCTTTTTTATGATCGAGTTTTTCACTGAAAAAGGGCTTTAGTAATCATTTTATACGTATGATATATACATTATATTTACATTATTTACAATGTATGTTCATGGTGGCTCTAATTCTTTGTAATAGAGCGTGGTATTTTTGTATATCGGTCCGTGTCGTGGTATGCTCTGCGGATTAAACCTTGCATCCGCGATCCGCGCTGTCAGTGGCGATCCTCTAATGTCGAACTCGAAGAATTTGCTTGCTGTGCGATCTATAAACTGATCGATGTATTCCGTGTTTGTCATCGCATGCAAATCTTCGGTTCGGATATGATCGAAGACCGTCAATGACAGCGCCGATGGCAAATACCTGTTTTGTATGGTCTGAATTTTCTTTTAGGCGCAGAGCACCACACTGGGAGCCCATATAACAATGCCGGTCGTATTATCGCTTTGTACACGGTCAATTTATTTGCAGGGCTTAGATATGATCGTGTAGCCACTAATGTGTTTAGGCTTTTGCCTATGACCGCATTTTTGGCTCGAATCGCGGCAATGTGCTTAGCGAAGCTCAACTTTTTATCAAAGACTATGCCTAAGTACTTCACATTTTCACTGGGTGTAATCTCAGTGTCATTTATGATCAACGGAGTCATTTCCATATCTTTCCTCTTATGTGTGAAGAGCCCAAGCTCCGTCTTTGATGCATTCAAGCTTATTTTCCATTGCTCGAAATATGGAAGTATAAGTTCCATATGTCGTTCAACGTTTGTTTTGGCCTGCTGTGCGAGCGACGATTGCGTGTAGATCGCATTGTCGTCCGCATAGAAGGCACAAGAATTCAAGGGATGAGACGGATAGTCAGCTTTATAATGACTAAAGAGCTGAGGTGAAAGTACTGTTCCATGTGGCACACCGGACATGATGCGCCTTTCCGTGGATTCCCGGTCTTGGATTTTCACAGAGAAAGTGCGATTTTCTAAGTAGGACACGATGAAGGCTCCGAGGTGTAATGGAAAACCATGTGTTACAAATAATTTGTACACTAGACCATCGTGCCATACTCGGTCAAAGGCCTTCTCTATGTCTAGCAACAGCAGCGCAGGATGCTTGTTCTCATTGAAGCCATTTGTGATGTCCTGCGCTATTTTCGCCGCAAACATAGCGGTGCTATGCCCACGACGAAAACCGAATTGCTCCGGTGGCAGAATGCGTAGCATTTCAACTGCGCTGTTGATTCTAGACAAGAGAAGCTTCTCTGTTACTTTTACAAGGGTATCTAAAAGTGATATAGGCCGATACGAAGCCGGAAGCTTCGGATCTTTATTCGGCTTAGGAAACAGTGCAATCACGGCTCTTTTCCAGGGAGAGGGAAAGTGCTGAAGGCGGATGGTTGCATTGGCAATATGCGTTAGGTGTACGATGGCTTTATTCGGTAAATTCTTTAGAAGAATGTACGGAATAAAGTGGTAGAAATCGTGAAGGAAAAGAACTCCAAGTGTAACAACAACCCATTGAGGTGTAGAGTTCTTTATAGAACCTTTCTACTTCTTCCAATATCTTATCTGTTTCTCTTAGTTCCCTTCCTGTTTCGTCTCTTACTGAAATAAATAGTTGTTTTCCTAAATTCGGTCGCAGGCATTTTAGGCTCCTATTTCTCCCAATTACTTTCTCGATTTCATTTTCATTATGTTTTCTTAGGTGTTCTCTTGATTTTCTTCTAGTAATTTTGTTCAGTTCTACGTACTCTACTGTGTTTCTTTTATTTTCGCTTATTAGTTTTCGCCTATTGTTCATCAATTTGATTGTCTCATTATTTAGTCTATTTTCTTTTGCTCTCGTTTTTTTGGCACTTTTCGTTCCTGCTTCTAAGAGTTTTTCTTTTATTTCTTTATTGATTTTATTAATATCTTGCTATTCCATTTCTGATTGATGTTTATGGTTATTTCTTAGAATCCGTCTATAATCATCCGCGTTTTGTCTTATTTTGTTGTGGTCGATTGCCGTTGGTTTTTTATTGTTTTCTTTGTTTCAAGTTTTTTGTTGCTATTTTGGCTCTTAGTATACGGTGGTCGCTACCGGTTGAGAATTTATTAAGTGCAGTTACGTCTTCAAAGATGTCTTTGTTTTGGCAAAGGAAGTAGTCTATTTCATTTTATGTCTCTCCATTTGGGGAAATCCATGTCCATTTTCCATTTGGTCCTTTATTAAAATATGTATTTATTGCATGAAGGTTTTGTTGTTCTAAATAGTCCATTAGTTTTTCACCTCTAAGATTTCTCGCTCCAAGTCCATGATCTCTTATTTTATTCTCTGATTCTTCAGTTTTCTTTCCGATTTTTGCGTTGAAGTCTCCCATAATAACTCTTGGTTTTATATTTTTATCTTAAATTTGTTTATTAACTGATAAAAGTAATAAAACGAAGAACGGTCAATTAACTTAGGCAACTAAAATGACTAAAAACCAAACACTAAAATTTAATGAACACACTAGTTTTGTAACAAAGGAAAAATCTGTTTCTTCTTAATAAATGCTCGAAAATATGTCCTTGTTCAATACACTTGCCAATTATTTTAACAATATTTTCCCAGACATTGAATAACATGGCTGGTGTTATGGTTTGACATAAATACCTAATCATGTCCTCCCTTGTCGTAGGTTTTGTGACAAATACTCTATCTTTTATGTAACCCCATAAAAAAATCTGACGTGGTGAGATCACAAGACCTTGGCGGTCATGCAACAAAACTTCCGCGACCAATCAATCCATTTTTCAGGACAGTGCTGATCCAAATATTTTCTAGCTTCATGATAAAAATGGGGGGAGCACCATCTTGTTGAAGCCACAAATTTTGACCTTCATTACGGTTTACTTCTTCCATTATTAATGTCAACTGTAGCGAAATATTAATTAATTAATTAAGTATGGCATTGTGCGCCATTTTGTAATGAAATACTAGTTGTTCAAATTTTTTTTTAGTAAGTGATGTTCGTTTTGAGACTCGTTTTTATTTTTTTCAGGGGGTAGGTCGTCTCTTTTATTAGCTGAAATTTGTTTGGGCGCCAAAGTTCCTAGAGACAATGCGAACTGAATATGAATACTTAAATATAAATAACTATAAAGATAAAAATATCAGAAATTTGCCCTTATAATTCGCAATGTCTCACAGACCTCTATCCTGCGATAAATTAAAAACAAGTTATATAATAACTATATAATTAAATTACAAATGGTTGATGGTATCATGTGAAATGGAGTTTATTGATATAATTAAATTACAAATATAATTGATGAAATTATTTGAAATGAAGTTTATCTGATGAATAAATTGACTTAATAATGAAAATTCAAATTAATGTGAAAGATTAAGAATTTAATTATGACACATAAAACATTAAATACAGTTGGTCGTTACAATATGTTTATCTTCTGACTGACTGATACTTAACTTCGGTCCAATTATTCTGTAACCATGCGATCGTATTGGGACCTCCACTGGAACCGTTTCTGCCTGTTCCCAAGTTACTATCTGTTGGGTTTATCGAGGACTTATTGGTTCACGAAGTATTGGTTCCATTCGATTAAGTTGGTACAGCAACGTGTCTTCGGCCAGTCAAATCAGTCAGGTAGATTTATAACATGAAAGGAGAAATTAGACCAATGTATATTGCTAATTAAATAATATTCAAGGAAATATCATGTGAACATCAGTGACACTGTTAAACACATGAGGATGCAATCAACAAATTGAAAATTTACTGGTTAAAGCAGATATAATCAGAAACTTGAATTGTAATGTTAAGTTGACCAAAAATTATAAATAACTACTGTTACTCAAGATATCCTTTTCTTTACTTTAAAATATGAAGTTCAAAAAAAAATAATGACTGAAATTTAAAATTCAAAAGAAAATAATGGAATAGCGTTCCAATTCAGTGACTCTGGGTAAATTTAAATAAAAGGTAACTTTAAATTTAATATAGATAGAGAAATAGAGGTACAACCTCTAACAACGAGTCTTATGACTCAAAATAAGTAAGTACTATGACTTTACTTAGGCCCTTGGCACAGAATCGAAAACTGAGCGCAATTGCGCCTCAATTCAATTAAAGATAAAGATAATGTAATCACTATCTCGCACCGAGATAAAAATTTAGATAAAAGATAAAAAACCAGATAAATTTACATATGTGAGATTAACCTCTCATAAATGCAAAATAGTGTCGGTACATCAGGATTGAGACTAGACAGGGCAGTGCTAATAATTATATGCTTGATGTAACAAATAAATTGAAAATTTAATTAAATGAGCCTGAAAAGAAAAAATATTAAAACCAGCAATACTATGAGGGAA
>MU187910.1:3657-17109 GCA_016904865.1 Pissodes strobi | reverse complement strand
CCGATTGCAAAAATTCGCTCAATAAAAAAACGCGGCTAAGGTATTCTGTGGTTTTCAGTACCAAATATGGCTAAATTTGTTATGAAACAAGTATTATAGGTATACCGATACAGTCATTGTCGGTCGAGGTTTTCCCTTCAAATATTACGAGGTAACGACCCGAAACATATGTTTCATGAATTTTCAATTAAGTTTATTAATTTCGCGTACTTTGCGTGGAATACATTTTGTTCTCACTATTTGAATATAAAAACATCTTTCTTTCAGTACTACTAAAATGGCCTCTATAGCCGAAAAGTAAAATATAAATAAATAACTGATTAAAGAGAGATCGAAAACCCGAAGGTTTAACATGGTCGTCCGTCGTGACCATATTATAAATTAGTTTTTCTTTATAAAACAACTTTTTATTTGGAATAAAAAATATATTTTTTTAATTGATATATTAATAAAAATTTCATATATTGCCTAGTTTTAGGTAGGTACCTAGGAATATACAGGCATAAGTAATTAAGGGTGTCCGTCCTGTATTTAGGTGATGCTTGAATCATTGTTTATACAGGAAAAGACAATGCTTGCATTAATCTGAGGGTGTCTCCAAAGTTCAAACAATTCTCGGCGTAATTCCTTGACAATACGAACATTTGAGAACCTATTAACTAGGAATGATATTGCATAAAGGGGCATTGTTTCACTTTTTTAAATAATAAGCGCAGAAAGTACTAGGTAATAACCGAGTGCGAAAATCCTCCGGGGTTGGAAACGTAATTTCACATGAGTAATGTAAACGTGTATAAGAGGCCTTTAAAGCCCTTCCGACTTACAAAACACTCCGCTGCGCGTCGTGTTTTGAAATATGTCGCGCGTGCTTTAAAGGCCCTCTTATACACTTATATCATAATATACTATTGTGTATAAGCGTGCGTCTTTAATGTCTATCACACGCATTTTAGCTGGGAAAGTATCATTTTCCCGAACGCATCATAATTTTGAAGAAAAATTCTAAAAAATATAGGTAGCTGGTGACAAAAAAGTCTGAGGTTGTTTCTTTATAAAGTTGAAAAATGTGTTTGATATTATTCACTAATTTGCGCTTTTTTTTAGAAAAGCAAAAAAAAAATAATAAATATTTTATATACATTAATACTTGTTGCTACAGCAATTAAAAATATTTGTTCCGATTGTTTATGTAACAGACGTAGCTTGACATATCAGTCTACAGGGCATTTCGATCTGTGTTTCAATTTTATGACATCGACAATGAATTCATTAAGTGAAGAATTTTCTGAAGAAATTTTAGCAGCAGCTAACGAATCAAGTCGAAAAGAAAGATATGAGAAGTAATACTCCCTTTTTATTAATTGGTGTAATACTAAAAGGGTAAAACCAACAAAAGAGGAACTATTTTTAGCATATTTTTTGGAAATGTCCAAATCGTGGAAACCCAATACGTTATAGTCCAGATATTCAATGATAAAAATTATTTGTAAAGTTAAACAAGATTTGGATATTGGCAAATTTCGTAAAACAACTGCCTTTATGAAAAGACAAAATGTTGGATTTCGTCCGAAAATATTCTAACTTTTTAGTCAAGAAAACGTAATAGTAATTTACTTTACGTTATAAGTCCGGTAGGTGACTTATTACAGTACGAGTTGTTTTACGGACGAGGCGACGTAGGAGCCGAGTACGGAATATAAACGAGTACTGTAATAAGACCTAACGGACGTTTATCGTATAATATTTTATTTCATACTGTCTTTATAATTATGTTTAAAATGAATAAAAAGTATTAAAATTTAAAAAATATTATAGTTGTGAATCTAACAATTGCTCCAACTTAACAATGTTATAGCCATGGTTATTCATAGCAAATTATGATTTTCTTTTGCCTGTCACTGTCAAATAAATAAATTACGGTATCAAATACTGTAATAACACATTATGGTATCAGATACTGTAATGTTCGATTTACAGGCCTCAAATGAGTCCGGGAAATTGTCATTTAGCGGACAGTATAAAATAAAAAAAATTATGAGTGGGGCACCGCATGAAATTTACCTGATGAGTAAGTTGGTAACTATTTGGATTGACGATTGAAGACGAGAGGAAATAACGAAAATTAGCATGGACGATGTAGGGGTTTTAGGCGGTCGACGGCCACTTTTCTTGCCGATTGTACAGGGTGGCCAACTAAGAATGCGAGGTACTGTATCTGGGAAACTATCCATCGTAGAGACTTGCGGCAAAAAATGTAATTACTAAAACGGTCAGGAGAAAAACCTGGAAAATATTTTCAAGTTTCTAAAATGACCACTAGGGGGCGTAACTGCAATCTTGAATCTAAAAAAGTGATGTTTCTGTGAATTCCGCTATATTAACCTAATAAAAAAATTACACATATTTGAAGTTGACGATAATGTAAAACTTTTTTGTTTAATGCTTTTTGCTGTATCTCTAAAAATAAAGTGGTGGGAGGTATTCAAAGTTTTTTTTAAATAACACCCTGTATCTGCGAAACGGCTAAGCTGATTTTAACAAACTTGGGTTAGTTCAAATGCTACAAATGTTGTATTATTTAAAGTTTCGTTAGTTTTACATGTCGCCGCTAGAGGGCTATTTTCGACATTCAGACAGAAATGGTTAATTTTCTCAAAAAAATTAAATGCATTGATATGATTTTTTTCCCATCTTGTTCCTAACCCAAAATATAGGCAAAAAAATTTATTACTTACGAAAATCCCTTAATTTTTTTTTTAAATATATTTATCTCGAATTTTCTCTTTTATAAAAGTTGTGGCCCTGAAAGGGACCTATTTAAAAAAGGAAGGTTCTTAGTGTCCCCGCAAATGCTCGAAATGCTGACCATCACGCTCTATGCATTGCTGAAGCCTCTCATGGGTAGACAAAACTGCAGTTTCAATTTCGGCTCTCGGTATGGTTCGTATATTGCAGTACGAATCCGGTTTTTCAAATCTTCTCTGGTCGTCGGTTGAGTCTGGAACACGATGTCCTTTAACCGACCTCATAAATAAAAATCCAGACAAGTTAAGTCTGGTGATCGCGGAGGCCATGGAAACAGACTTTCTCTTCCAATCCACCGCTGAAATACTGCATCGATATGCTCTCGCACATTAATAGCGAAATGTGCTGGGTAATTATCCAACTGCAAAAACAAGTTTTGCCTCGTTTCCAGAGATCTTCCAACAACAACGGTAATTGATTGGCAAAAAATAGAAGAAACACATTGCCATTTAGGGGTTGCTCGAAAAAATATGGCCCAATAATTTTGCCTTCCAGTACGCCACACCACACATTTAAACTCCAACGTCCTTGGTGCCGAACTTCACGCATCCAATGCGGATTTTCTGCAGACCAATAGTGCATATTGTGCAGATTGACTCTACCGTCACTATTAAAAGTGGCTTCATCGGTCCAAAGAATTTGAAATAAAAATTATCTATTTTCGCGTATCATACCTAACATCCAATGGCAATAGTCCAACCTGCGATAAAAATCTTCCTCATTCAAAGCCTGATGTAGAACTACATGATATTGATGCATTATAAAAGTAATTAAAAAAAGAGCGGGTTGCACTCCGGGAGTGCCGGCAATATTTTGGAATTGTTAGGGAATAATTTCGCATGAATTGCTTTATTTATTGGTATAAAAGTACTATCATTTATGTGGTAAAATACAATATTCATTTATTGCGCTATCGTACACAAACATGATAACGAAACAGCAGGAGCAGGAATTTTACCTGTTCGCCGCTCCGGCGCGGCGCACAGTGTGGCCAAAAGGTCGTTTTTTGGAAAAAACCTTTTCCGGGTATCCTGAAGGGCCAAAAATTATTGAATTTATAGGATTTTCCCTAGGGCGTCGATATGATTTTTTTTAAAAAGGTCAGATTTTCGACAATGTTAGAAAATACCACCGAAATATGAACAAGCAGCTATACTGGAATGAAAAAGTACGTATATTGCTACACAGTACAGGAAAACTACAATAAAATAAATATAAGTAATGGGCAGAACACCAGGAGTTTAGTTACAAAAACGCAAAAATAGCCTGTATAAATAATTAATTTAGTCATTACGTACAGGGTCTGTTCCTTATAATTAGTGGCGCTTCTTCTAGCTAATTTTAAAGATAGGAAAACAGTTTAAATACAAAAGTTGAAGGATTTTACCTCTATTATCTTATGCATATGTCAAAAAAAAATAAATGACCTTTGCAAACTGTTAAAATAACAGCAACATGCATTTTTTTAAATGGATCACCCTGTATTATTGACTAGAACGATAGACATTTTTCTCCTCATTATAAATATAGCCTATAAGTTGATATTTGGTTCAACCGTTTTTTCGCCATTTTAGTTTAAATTTGCATTTAATTTAGGTCATGTCAGTAGAATTCATGGCAACCCACAATCAAGGTAATGTAAATTGAATTCAACTTTAAATTTAAATAGAGCAAACACGGTTGAACGAAATAGAAACATACACTGCCGGACAAATTTAGGGGATATGGAAATTTAATGTCTGAACTTAAACTGGAATAAAATGAATAATTTTCGCTCAATCTCCAAAAACTTTTTTTACTCTGAAAGGTGTATCCTTCTATTTTAATTATATGCTGTGAAAAATTAAATTCATTAAACAATGCGCTACATACAAGGTGAAATATAAAGTATTATTTTTTCCCATTTCTTAAAACCCCTGTATAAAAGATAGCACCACCGAACTAAGTGATCTCTCTGATCTTCTAGGGTGGCGGAAGTGTCAGCTATATTTTGTTTTTTGAATTTTGTTTCTATCTCATGTAATAAAGGTTGGATGACTGTTTTTCTAAAACCATGCATTTTCACATTAATGCATTATGGTTCTAGTTAGAAGCTGAGTGTGCTGTGCTCATTATTTGTTATTTATTATTGTAACCATAGTGTGACATTACAAAATTTACAGTTGCCATTTGGCTATTTTTTTTTATCGTCTTTTCAAAGTATTGTTACGATATGCCCCGACATTTAACTCCAATTGAAGTTAGTCGAGCTATTGGTATGCTAGATGGTGGAATGAGGCAAGCCGATGTAGCTGTCCACTTTAATACTTCACAAAGCGTTGTAAGTCGTTTGCTAAAACGATTTAGAGAAATCGGTTCAGAATCGAGATATTCAGGACAAGGTCGAAAAAGAAAAACAACAAGGTTTCAAGATCGCTTCATAGCGCTTTCAGCGAGAAGAAATCCGAGCACTACTTCAGTCGCAATACGGCAACAACTGGAAGGTGCTGCAGGAGTTAATATTACTGCACAAAAAGTAAGAAGACGTTTGGCAGAGGCTAACCTTGTGTGTCGCAGGCCAATGAGAGGGATGTCACTGACTAACCAGTATAAGCGTAGAAGAATAGAGTGGGCAACTGAACATCAACACTGGGAATAGAGTTCTGTTTTCAGACGAGTCCCATTTTGGACTGTACAGCGATTCAATAATAATTCGAGAATGGAGGCATAAAAATACGGCTCGTCACTAAGGGCATGTGCAAGAAATTCATCCATTTCGCGGTGGAACAGTTATGATAGAATGGACTAATCTATGCCCGGGATATTATAAATAGATTAGTAGCGCCTATAGCACAAGAAATGGGTGAATTTACTTTTCTTGATGATAACGCACCACCGCATCGTACGCGAGATGTTATTGCTGACATTGAAAGGCATGGTATAGAGCACTTGAGAATACCTGCTTTTTCCCCTGATTTAAATCCGATAGAGCACGGTTGGGAATGTCACAGCGTGCCCTTGACCATTTCCAGCCGCCGGCGCCGTTCAAAATCTGGCACAACTTAGAGCCGTATTACCAATTTTGTGGAATAACTTACCGCAAGAACCTTTTGATAATTTAGTGAGGAGCATGCCGCGAAGGATTCAACCCGTCTTGAAAGTTCGTGGTGGTCACACTCGGTACTGATGTTCTGTTTGATTTTCTCATTTATTGTCATTGTATTAGTTCCAGTAAAAATTAAATTATTTATAGCTAGATTATTATTTCATTATTAAAATACTATGCATTAATATGAAAATGCCTCGTTTTAAAAAAACTATCATAGAACCTCTATTACATGAGATAGAAACAAAATTAAAAAAACAGAATGTAGCTGACACTTCCACCACCCTAGATGATCAGACAGATTACTTAATTCGGTGGTGCTATCTTTTATACAGAGGTTTTAAAAAAGGGAAAAAAATAATACTTTATATTGTACCTTGTACGTAGCGCATTGTTTCATAAATTTTATTTTTCCTAGCATATAATTAAAGTAGAAGGATACAGCTCTCAGGGAAAAAAACATTTTTGGAGATTGGGTGAAAATCATTCATTTTATTCGAGTTTAAGTGTAGACATGAAATTTCCATATCCCCTAAAATTGTCGGGCAGTGTATATGGTATAATTTGAATCAGGAGAAAAATGTCTATCGTTCCACTCAATAATATGCTGGGTGTTCCATTAAAAAAATGCATGTTATTGTCATTTTGGCAGTTTGCAAACGTCATTTTGTTTTGGCTACTAGATAACATCATCGAACTATGGGGTATAACAGTTCAACATCAACCTTTCAACATTAACCGGACATTTCTCACTTTTTCTATCTATTTTACGATTTATCAACGACTTCTTCCACCTTTTTCTTTCTTTTCCCAGTTTTGATAATACATTTCGAATTGCAAAAAAAAAATGTGGATGAAGGTGGATACGAAACTTTGAGGGGTGATTATTTAGGCTGCAAACTAGCCTAGAAAAATAGTTACAGACCGCAGCAAGCCAGAGCAAAACTTATATGGCAATAAATGGGTGAATCAACTTATTTTTTGTCAAAAAATCTTTCTTCCATCATAAAAAAAATATTTTTATATTCTTTTTTTGTGAAACGAAAAACAGCACCTTTTAGCTGCTGTCAACATGAACAAAAAGCAGCTCTTAAACATTTTTTTCCTGCAACACTAGTCGGCTAAAAATCAGCATATATGAACCTTAATTGTTGTAATTTCCAAGGTTTTTTTATGCGACCTATTGATTCTACGATTCATGGGCACCTTACTTGGCACTCCTGTACGTGAAATATCTTGAAGATGTACCTCCCAAGAGTTCTGAACGGGGATAGTATAGTTTTCAGGGGGCTTCGATACGGTCATGAAAGTAGGTTTTTTTCCACTTTGGCCACATTGTGCGGCGGTCTACTCTCCCTCCGTCTTACGATTTTTCGATCAGGCCACGTGTCCTGACGCGAGTCTAACATTTTTAACCCATCCCAAAAAAGTGCACAACGCCGCTAAAGAAGTTTTCACTTCAAAAATTTCAACAAATACCAAATACCTATGTTGTGATAGCCATTAGAACTTACCTGTGGTCCTTCAAGATATTTTGAACCGTTGTTCGTGCTATGTTCAACTCAAGCGATAACGCTCTTGTGCTAACATGAGGATTTCCTTCAATATACCCCAGTACGTAGTTGATATTTTCTTGTGTCCTTCCAATTTTTTGCCGTTAAAACGCAGGCCGAAAACTACCATTGGCTCGTAAGCTCGCCACTAATCAGGGAAAAACTCTCACATCGCAAAGACGTCGATTTGGATAACGGGCCGCGTAAACTCTTTTAGCTACTGCGGCATTTTGAAGACATTCAAAATAAACCGCCAAGCATATCAACAGCGTCATCATTCGTGAAACGCATTTTGTAAACACAAAAATTGCTCAAAATAAAGCGAAACTATTGACAACTATTATTGACAATTGACAATTATTAATATTTTCATTTGTTTTCTTTCCATGGCCTGCTTCTATTGTCTACCCATGAGAGGCTTCAGCAATGCATACAGCGTGATGGTCAGCATTTCGAGCATTTGCTGGGTCAATAAGAACCTTCCTTTTTTAAATCGGTTCTTTTCAGGGCCACAACTTTTATAAAAGAGAAAATTCGAGATAAATATAGCAAAAAAAAAATTAAGGGATTTTCGTAAGTAATAATTTTTTTGTTTATATTTTGGGTTATGAACAAGATATCGAGATGCGGCTTTCGCGAGCTTGTTTAGCCATTATTTAGTTACTTTTTCATGGGGAAAAAATCATATCAATGCATTTAATTTTTTTGAGGAAATTAACCATTTCTGTCGGAATGTCCAAAATAGCCCTCTAGCGGCGACATGTGAAACTAACGAAACTTTAAATAATACAACATTTGTAGCCCAATAATAGCTCCTTTGAACTAACCCATGTTTGTTAAAATCGGCTTAGCTGTTTCCCAAATACAGGGTGTTATTTAAAAGAAACTTTGAATACCCCCCACCAGTTTTACATTATCCTCAACTTCAAATATGTGGAATTTTTTTATTAGGTTAATCGGAATTCACAGAAACATCATTTTTTTAGATTCAAGATTGCAGTTACGCCCACTAGTGGTCATTTTAGAAACTTGAAAATATTTTCCAGGTTTTTTTCTTGACCGTTTTAGTAATTAGATTTTTTGCCGCAAGTCTCTACGATGGATAGTTTCCCAGATACAGTACCTCGCATTCTTAGTTGGCCACCCTGTACGTTTCCAAATGACGAGAATTTTCGCATAGGTAATTATGTATATAAAAAAAATCGCTCAAGTCTATAGCGCAGCTTAGCTTATGGTAAGCTGTGTCCAGCGGCGGATGGAGGGGCCGGGAGAACGGGAAATTTCCCGAGGGGCCTCTTACTGTGGGGTATCATGGGGCCCCTACTGCTACAAAGTACAGATGGGCCACAGGCCTAAAAATTAAATACCGCGTGTTAATAAAACTTGTTGAGGCCTCTTGACCCTTGGCTCTCGGTCTATAATTATTACTCTCTCACTTGGAGGAAATGTCAATATTAATCTATCCGACATAAATCTAATTTTAAATAAAAAAGTATATAATATAGGTAGGTTAGAAACCTGGTATTAAACGTTACAAATAACAAATCAATTGCAACTGGCAACGCAGCAATTCCGCTATACGCGTGAGTGTCGTTACTGATTACTGTATCTGTGTCTCTGTAAGTTTAAGTTAATGGATGGATAGTGGATCCGAAAGAAACGATTCTAGGTAATTACCGAATATTTCTATTTTAAACGCAGTAACATATCATAATCATATCATAAAGCATTAATAAAAAGAACGTCAGTAAAATATATTGCAAGCCAGCGATACTGCAAATAACTTCTCGTTATAGGCAAGCTCAATTAGATCGAGTAATCACCTAATTAAAAACTAATTCACGGCCTCAAATCATGATCCGTCACATATGCCGTATAACTAACTAACTATGGTTATTCAGTTCAACTAAACTTCGTTAAAAACTGCCGCAAAAATAATATATAGAAAAAACTATTATAGCCACCAATTAATTACAGCCTCTGACCTTAACTTATGATAATTTACTTCACGGTCAAGTTATCAGTAGGATACAGATAATAAACAATCTGTTCGAGTAAAGAAAATATCAAATGCCGCAATAAAAAAAAGCAATTAAAAATAACGCAAAGTCTACTAGGCTGTAATAACACTGGTAGTTATCTGATCTACAGTTATCCAACGTAAGCCAGAAATCGTGAAAACTGAGAATAATAATTAAACTAGGTCGACCTACAACGGTACTGCGTCAGTCAATTAAAAGTTCAAAGAAATTCGATCCAAAATTTATTCTAGATCAACGGATCTATCTGAATTTTAGAATTTGATTAAATAAAATGAAGCATCTCATGCGTGACAAACTGCCCAAAAAATTGAAAGTTCGTTTAAAAGGAAATTTTAATTACTAAATGTTACCTTAATTAAGGAGAAAAAAATTAAAAGTTAATTTTTGTTCGAAAACGAAGCAAAAAAAGAACAAAATAATAATAATTAAAAATCGTAGGTTAATTACGCACTATATCCCTCGTAGATATTACGGTTGACCTAGCTTCGACGTTCTCTCGATCGAGAAATTTAAATAAATCCGCCCTGCGAAACGATTCGATTTTCAACAAATTGAATTTAGCGCGTGAAGATAAAGTCGATGGTAAAAGGTCCTGTTTCCGGCTCCGTAGCATACTGTTTTGGGATTGGTTGATGGGATTGAGCATCGCACGCATTTATTTTTAATTGTCTTTGAATAATTGGGAATTCTATTAATTGAAGTGGCTTAATGACAATGCGTTTTTGGCTACTCTGGGTAGTTTTTTTTTTTGGAGGATGCCTATGCTTCGAAATACTAGGTTTTTATCGTTTAATTCCCTTAGATGAATTATTGTGTAAATCGTGTGCATAATTAAAAGGTTATTGCTGCTCTCCCTGCTACTAGTAGCTTATTAAAAAAGTCACTTTTATATTACTTATATTAGATTCTACATATGCATATTAGACTTTATAAAACATAATTAGACTTAAGATGAAGTATATGCTATATTATCTACCTTTCATGTACTAATAGCAAAGTATATGTAAACTAGTAGCTCCACTTCCCCAAATATTTTGTGCCAGCCGCCGAAAATCCGCAGATTGTTGGTAGCATGTAGAGCGTTTTAGTTTAATCAGTCGTTCGTGTGTAGGCAGAGTGTTCAGAACAGAGTCGGATTTGTGGAAATCCTTAATTTCATTTCTATTTTAATATTTTATTCGGACTTCGGTGGAAATATATACGAAGCAATGAAAAATACAAAGGCAAATAGGAGAAATCTATAGTCGGATTAGTGAATAGATATGTTAATAAAATTAGGTGAAGGTCGAGACCGGAAAAATCGTCTAGGTGTCAGATTTTTTTTATAAGTACATATTATATAACGATAACGGAATGCTTTGTAAATATTAAATATCTTTTGGCACTGTGAAACTAACCCAAAGTTGATACGACGACAAACTCAATAGCTAAAATAAGTTGAGAATAAGTGAAACTAACCGAAAGTTAATTGAACACTAACCCAAACTAACCAAATCTATTAAAATTGATTATAACGTATCGGAACTGCTTCAAATGGCTAAAATAAGTTGAGAATAAGTGAAGCTAACCGAAAGTTGATTGGACTACTAACCCAAACTAACCAAATCTATTAAAATTGAATATAACGTAACGGAACCGGTTCAAATGATTAAAATAAGTTGAGACTATGCGAAACTAGCCGAGAGTTCAATCGACGACTAACCCAAACTAACCAAATGTAATAAAATCATTATAACGTATCGGAACCGCTTTATATGACTAGCATAAGTTGAGAATAACTGACACCAACCGACAGTTGAATCGACGACTAACCCAAACTATCCAAATCTATTAAAATTGATTATAATGTATCGAAATCGATTCAGATGACTAAAATAAGTTGAAACTAAGTGAAACTAACCGAACGTTGATTGGACGACTAACCCAATCTAACCAAATCTATTAAAATTGAGTATAACGTCTCGGAACCGGTTCAAATAACTAAAATAAGTTGAGACTAAGTGAAACTAGCCGAAAGCTGTTTGGACGACTAACCCAAACTAATCCAAAGTTAATTCGACGACTAACCCAAACTAACTAAATTTATTAAAATTGATTATAAGGTATCGGAACCGGTTCAAATAACTAAAATAAGTTGAGACTAAATGAAACTAGACGAAAGTTGTTTGGATGACTAACCCAAATTAACCAAATCCAGATTATAACGTATCAGAACCGATTCAAATGATTAAAATAAGTTGAGACAAAGTGAAACTAATCAAAAGTTGAATCGACGATTAACCCAAACTAACCAACTCTATTGAAATTGATTATAACGTATCGGAACCGCTTTAAATGACTAAAATAAGTTGAGAATAAGTGAAAGTAAGCGAAAGTTGAATCGACGACTAACCCAAACTAACCACGTCTATTAGAATCGATAATGACGTCGGTATTGTAACCGTTTCAAATGGCTAAAATAAGTTGAGAATAAGTGAAACTAACCGAAAGTTAATTGAACACTAACCCAAACTAACCAAATCTATTAAAATTGATTATAACGTATCGGAACTGCTTCAAATGGCTAAAATAAGTTGAGAATAAGTGAAGTTAACCGAAAGTTGATTGGACTACTAACCCAAACTAACCAAATCTATTAAAATTGAATATAACGTAACGGAACCGGTTCAAATGATTAAAATAAGTTGAGACTATGTGAAACTAGCCGAAAGTTCAATCGACGACTAACCCAAACTAACCAAATGTAATAAAATCATTATAACGTATCGGAACCGGTTCAAATATCTAAAATAAGTTAAGGCTAAGAGAAACTAACCCAAAGTTGATTTGGTGACTAACCCAACTAATAGCATCTATTAAAATTGATTATAACGTCTTAGAACCGGTTCAAATATTTGAAATATGTTGAGACTAAGTGAAACTAACCGAAAGTTGAATCGACGATTAACACGAACCAACCAACCTAATCCGGTTAGTCGTTCAATCAACTTTTGGTTAGTTTCACTTAGTTTCAACTTATTTTAGTCATTAGAACCGGTTCAGATACTTTATAATCAATTTTAGTAGATTTGGTTACTTTGGTCTAGTCGTCGATTCAACTTTCAGATAGTTTCACTTTTTCTCAACTTATTTCAATCATTTAAAGCGGTTCTAATATGTTATAATCAATATTAATAGATTTGGTTAGTTTGGGTTAGTCGTCGATCCAACTTTCGGTTAGTTTCACTTATTCTCAAATTATTTGAGTCATTTAACGCGTTTCCGATACATTATAATCAATTTTAATAGATTTGGTTAGTTTAGGTTAGTCCTCGATTTAACTTTTGGTTTGTTTCACTTAGTCTTAACTATTTCAATCAGTTGAACCGATTCCGATGCGTTATAATCAACTTTAATAGAGTTGGTTAGTTTGGGTTAGTTGTCGATTCAACTTTCGTTTAGTTTCACTTATTCCCAACTTATTTTAGATATTTAATGCGGTTCCGATACGTTATAAATAATTTTAATAGATTTGGTTAGCTTGGATTAGTCCTCCAATCTATTTTGGGTTAGTTTCAATTAGTATCAACTTATTTTAGTCATTTGAACCCGTTACGATACGTTATATTCAATTTTATTAGATTTTGTTAGTTTTGGTTAATTGTCGAATCAAGTTTCCGTTAGTTTCACTTAGTTTTAACTTATACCTTAGTCATTTGAACCGGTTCCAACACGTTATAATCAGTTTTAGTAGATTTGGTTAGTTGGGGCTAGTGGTCGAACCAACTTTCCGTTAGTTCACTTATTCTTAACTTATTTTAGTCATTTAAAGCGGTTCCGATACATTATAATAAATTTTAATAGATTTGGTTAGTTTAAGTTAGTTTTCCAATAAACTTTCGGTTAGTTTCACTTAGTCTTAAATTCTTTTAGTCATCCGATACGTTATAATCAATTTTGATAGATTTGGTTAGTTTGGGTTAGTAGT
>MU187909.1:15800-68934 GCA_016904865.1 Pissodes strobi | reverse complement strand
TACTAACACTAAATTAAACTTTATTTTTAAGGCTAATTGAATCAGGGTTGGTAGCTGTACTTCTAATATTTATTATTGGGTGCACTCCCCCTTCGACCTCGACATGGAACCAATCATTATATCTTTGTGCTCAAAATGTACCTGCACTTTTGTGGAGTTCAATAAATAGCGTCTATTCATTCATTCTATGAGCCGTTGCTGACACAAGCATTTTAAATGATTGGATGTAATGGGTTTTTCCTTACCTTTGGCATTTTTCTTGCTGCAACCAAATTCTATTGTCTCCCATTCGGTTTCTGTTGCATTTAGTAGTGTTTTAGTTTCAGCTTTCTTTGATGCTTTTTCAGGTTTATCAGTCGCTTTGGATGCAGCTTTTTTAGGTTTAACATCTTCGTCAGAATTCCTAGTCTTTTCTACTTTATCCTTAAAGGGAACACCAACTTTAGTTATACCACTCAAACACTAAGAGACTACAAACATTAAATTATTATATCACTTATTTGCTTGATATGCTTTTATTATATGAATATATACATAACTGTGGGACATGTTATCTTTTGTACAATAAACAGGAATCAGGATCAGTCTAATTTATCGTTTTTTAACATCGCCGAACATTTATTTGCTATTGCAGTATACTGATTGCTTGACAAACGATTTTTAAAATGAAATTCGCTTTCGGGCTATTTGAATGCGAAAATCGATTTTACAGGCTTACCTCTTTTGGTTTTCCCCGCTGCCTCTTCCCTCGCGGTTCTTCACCTGCTTCCTGTGGTGGGTCAACTGTTCCTGCTGCCTACATTTAATAAAACAAAAAATAGTCACTGCTCAAGATATAACTGAGAAGGCAGTGAAATGGTTAAAATATGACGTGGCTTTTATGTAAAAAATGCAAGTTTGGATTAGTTTGGGTTAGTTTGTTTGATTGGTGCAGTTTCAAATTAAAAATATGATTCTATTCAGGAATCTATGCAGGGTACCTCAAAAACTGGGGATGATACAAAGCTGTCTTTTAAGCAAGATACCTGAAGCAGCTTTGATCCCACTATTGCTATCTCTGAAACCATAAGAGCTACAAAGTGGTTTATTAAAATATTTATTTATTTATGTATTCACAATGGTACGGCCATATATGTTCGAAGTAGCTTAGAGACAGAGAGTAAGACCTTTTCTGAGAATTACAATGTGGAAAAATGTATAGAATATTCGTGTGTTTTTGTCAAAGATTTTAATATGTATGTTTTAACTATGTATAGATCCTCGTCGAGTCTCTTTGACACGTTCTTGGCGGGAGTGGAGAGCATATTTAATTGTTTTGGCTGGCGACTTTAATGTCCATTTTGGCACTGCTGAGGTTAGTGCAGCTCAGTTGTGTGACACCTTGTTAGGCTTTGGTATGATACAAACAATACATGAGGCAACCAGGCACGCGGCTTGCTTGGACAACATCTTCGTGAGTGCTGACGCAGATGTCCTTTGTACCGGAGTGGTAGATCTTAACATCTCTGATCACATGGGTCAGACAGTTGAATTTTCAGTACGTCTCCAGGAGAAAGGTTTCACACTAGACAATAAAGTATGTAGACCAATAACTCAAAGAGAATTATTTATGTTTTATAATATAGTAGCAGAGGTTTCCTGGGATTTCGTATCGGCAGCTAATCTTCTTAATATTGACAACAAATTTGATAGGTTCATGGATGTCCTGGAACAAGCCTTTTTGAGATCTTTTCCAGAGAAACAATATGTTGTGCGTTCAGATCAATCAAACAACATTAGTTGGTTCAACGATGAACTAAGGGCTATGAGGGAACAATTACAGTTGCTTGGTGAGCTTAGTTTACAGTATAATGACTTCAATATCAAACATCAATATATCCAATATAAAAAGGCATACGGGGAAGCAATTCAGAGCCAAGATTGCAGCAAACGACAATTTCATTCGTTCTTCTGGTAATTCTAGTAAGTGTATGTGGCAAATTATTAATAAACAAAGAAGTAAATCTAAAAAAACCTCTCCTACTGACAAACTGACTTCCAATGATTTTAATAACTTTTTTCTTGATACAGCCCAAGCACTTGTAAAAAACATTCCAAAGTCTAATATAAATCCCATAGCAAATTTAGAAAAATAAATTCCAACATTGAACAACTTTTCATTTTCAGAGGTAGGTTTCAATGAAGTTCGTGATATTATTAACAATCTAAAAAACAAGGCCAGTCGCGACATATACGGTTGAATGTGAAAGTGATTAAAACCATTAAAAATATAATTTTGATACCCCTCACCAAACTTATTAATCTGTGTTTCAAAGAAAATATGTTTCCAACCGTGTTAAAAAGTGCGTTGGTAGTACCTTTGTTTAAAAAGGGAAATCATGATTTGCCAGAAAACTATCGCCCAATATCACTACTTCCAATTATATCCAAAATATTGGAAAAATGTATGACGAGACAAATTGTGCAATTTTTTGAAACAAATGATTTATTTACCAAATGTCAGTTTGGGTTTAGAAAGGATAAAAACACAGTTCTGGGCATCCTTGATCTAGTTTCGGATATCCTTGATTCATTTCATGACCTTCAGTATAACAGTTCTGTTCTGTGACCTTAGTAAGGCCTTTGACTGTGTTGATCATGGAATTTTCCTTTGGAAGCTTAGGGCATATAGGTTTTGTCCTGAAAGAGTCCTATTTGGAGGGTAGGTGTCAGGCTGTACGATATTCAGGGGTGACATCGGCAAAGCTTGAAATTACTATTGGAGTTCCCCAAGTTTCTGTCTTGGGCCCCATACTATTTCTAATATACGTTAATGATCTACCAAAGACTGATCCTATATCTAAGTATACACTCTTTGCTGATGACACATCGGTTTCTGTCGGCGCTAGTACACTGGAGGCATCCCTGGAGAGTTCTGTGGTTGCGCAGGCGAGGGCTGAGGAGTGGTTTCACTGTAATAGACTGTTGCTGAATAAGTATAAGACTAAGAGAGTGGTTTTCTCGATGAGAGATTTAGGAACGGTCAACTCTCATGTTGACAAGATTAAGTTCCTCGGAGACCCTCGGTTGCAGTGGGACGATCATGTCAATTATGTCTCATCAAAACTGACAAAAGCTCTCTATTTGCTTCGGAGCCTGAGAGACAATGTCTCCCTGGTTGTGCCAAAAACAGCAATTTTTCTATCTTCCATTGCCATCTTTCCTATGCAATGCTTGCATGGGGTCATGGTGCTGCTGGTATCCGGCGACTTTTTGGCTTACAGCGAAGAGCAGTTAGATTGATGAGCAGATTAGGTTTCAGAGAAGACTGCAGAGAGGCTTATAGGGGGCTTAGAGTACTTACTGTGCCTTCCATATATATCTTGGAGAATCTTCTATATGTCAGGAAGAACATGGGTTTGTTTCTTGCTCACGAGGACGTGCATGGTCATTTAACCAGAAATAGAGGTAACACCATGCCCATCTACTGGCGCTTAAGGAGGTGTCAGAGCGGCCCTGGTTACTGGGCGATAAAATTTTTTAATGTTCTTCCCGTGAAGATTAAGACATTGCCGTTGTCAAATTTTAAAACAGAAATTAAAGAAATCCTAATATTCCACAGCTTTTATTCTTTTGATGAATTTTTAAATTGTGATTTTAACTAGTGTTGTGTTTTTATTTTAGTATATAAGTAAATATGTCTATATTTTTTTTAAAATTTTACTTTCTTAGTACTGTGTTGGCAATTTGAGGCCAGGCACGTAATGTTTTGAAATATTTCTATTCTTACTATTATTATTCATTGACGTGTGTAAATTACTATGTAATATTGACATGAATAAATTTATGATTACAATGTAGGGCCAGTTGGCCATTTGGTTCGTCAAAATCAATTTACAAGTGTAACTTAACAAAATATCAAAATATTCATATAATACGAGTACAAACAAGTCATTCATACATTCATTCACTACCGTTAAAATGTCAAGGTGGCCCTGAGATAGGTTATACAGTTTAAAGATAAAATTGCCAATAAGAGGAACAAGACAAAAAAAAATATATATAAAATTTATGAGCATTCGCCACACACAGTAGTAAAAACTTCAATAAAATAAAGGCAAAACGATTACTCAACATCTAATCGTTAAGATTTGCAAGACTTTTGTGAAATACTTTAGTTAGAGAAATCAGTATTATAATTATTTAACAATCTATCCACAAAACAAGTTAGAGCGTAATTTGTCCTGTGTCTGTGCTCATAAAACAATTATTGTCTACCTCAGCAGTCAGTATGAGAATAGAAACATTGATGCTAACGTAAACTGTCTAATCCAGCCTATAATAATGTAATATCCTAGAATGGATCGAATACTTATTGTATTTGAATAATAAAAACTTAATAAATCTATCAGGAATCTTCTCATGCGGCAGTTATAAAATGCCAACAATGACTAACAAACTCGAAATTAATATCATTTATACTCTAACTGGTCCAATACTTTCACCAACTCTATTCCTGATCTATATTAATGACCTGCTGACCGAAACGAATAATCCTGTTTACAGTTTTGCAGATGACAGTACCCTTGTTTCTCAATTTACATCAGAAAAACCTTTACCAGCGACTGAGGCTTATCACCGCAGACAGGAGCAGATTACAACAATTAATCAAGACCTGGAGAAAGTTCAAACTTTGGGTGGCAGAAATGTATTCCAGTTCGATGAAGCAAAGACCCATGCAGCCACATTTACCAAGGGAGCCAATACGGCGGGCCCTGACATCATTATGGTAGGATCGACCATTCCTTCATCCTCGTTACCTGCTGGGTGTCTCCAAGAGCAATTTGTCCTGGCATGACCACGTTGAATCTGGATAGTCTAGAACACCGCAGGCATGTGACCGAGATGTCCTTGTTTTACAGATATTTTCACGGCAGATCATATCGACTCGGGCAACGCCTGTCAGACAGACGGAGAGAGCGCGCCATCGCTCTGCAAGAACTCGTTTGTCAGGCGCACTGCATCACTGTGGAACTCACTCCCGGGACATGTTTCCCCCTAATTACCACCTACAACTATTCAAGAACCGTATCAACCAACATCTTCGCACACACACCGCTCGTCGAGCGCCATAGGATCTCCCTTTGGTGTGTCCCTCTACCATTAAAAAAAACGGACGACCTTTCCGTCTCCACCCTACAAATTGACCATAAACTTTCAGTTTCCAAATCAATGCCATGAGACACACTATCGAAAGCCTGTGGTATGTCAGTGTAAATTAGTAAATTACATACCTGATGCGCTGTATAAACCCTGTTGTAACATTATATAAATATTGTAGATTGCACAAAATTCTTCAGTCAGAATAGAATCAAATACCTTCGGAATTATGAACAGCAGAGAAATGCTCTTATTTTATTTTATTTTTTTTTTTCATTTCTTATTTACTCACAAAAGCTAGCAAAACTCGAAAAATGGATCGAAAAAAACGTTGGGTTCAGAAAAGCAGGACTGGAAGTGGTCCGCAAGAACGTTGGCAAGAACAGTTCAATTGTACTAGAACTCCCCTTGATTTTTAGTGCATTGGAGATTTGCCGTATTTCTTGAGGCAGCACATATGGCAAACATATTTAATATTAATGGAGATCTTCTATTCGGTGGGAAATGAACATTATATGAAATATCCAAGGTTTTTTCTAAGTAGTTTGCATCGTCTGTCTGCTTTTGCTGCTGCTATCAGCAGCAATACAAGTAATAAAATCCTGTATATATACAACAGTTAGTTAAACATATCCAGAAAAAATATTTGAAATATTCAATTACTAAAAATATTTACCAAACTAAAAAATAAGACGACGTTCCTGGAAATAAAACATAGATAAAAATGAAAATATATTAAGGAAAAAATTGTGGACAATGTACAACATATAACAACAATGTGGACAATGTACAACATATAACAACAAATGAAACGAAATACAAGAAATTAAACAATAAATAAATGAATAATTTCCGATCAATTTATTAAATGCCACACTGTATATCTGCTTAACATGAAACATTATTAATAATAAATTAATCTCTCCCTATGTCCAATACTTCCAACAAATAAAACCAACATTTTAAAATTATTATTAATTTATTAATGCATTTATTTTTGTTAATCACTAATCATCGTACTTGATAAAAACAAAATACAAAATCTGACATTTAAAAATGATATTGGCCTAGAAATTTAATGAGCTTCAAAGTTAGCTACATAATAATGCAATATTTTGATAAGAAAATTATATGAGAATGACAAGCACATTTACACATCCGCTACAGCCTCTAGGTGAAAATGGGAGAGCAATAAATTCTATTTATTAGTTTTGAAGTTCAAACAGAAGGGTGAGTTAGATATAATAATGATCTCAGAACCCATATGAAAAACTGGACGGTTTTTATTGAATTGCTGTAAATCATACAAGCCGTTCAAAGAGCCATCAATAAAACATATACAGTGTGTCCCAGGATAGGTGGCCGAATAGGACAAATAGACCAAAAATTTTAGAATTTAAAATCAGTGTTTTGGGATTATGGTCTGCATGGTCTGAAACGACAATTCACTAAATTTTACTCAAATCGGTATTATACAGGGTCAGTTATATCGATATTGAAAAAAAAAAACGCCACTAATGAAGTACCTTTAATTTAATAGATAGAGCAAAATGTTATTAAGATACATTGCTTAGAATTAAAATTTATGTCGTAATCTGAAGTTAAAAATGTTAATTATTTTGGTAGTTGTTATCGGCAACTATCTTAAGGGGTATTTTAAATTAAAAAATTCATCACATATTATGGAACTAAATTTTCTTCTTGTCCAAAACACTGTACGAGATGTATTTTTTCCTGTAGTGACAAGGCTTGGGAAGGTCAAAATAGTTCTTAAAAAGGACGTATCAGGTTATTGAAGTACAAGTGTGCTTGTTGTGTGGTATGTTTATTGGCAAAAAGTTATAGGATATTTTTTCAAATGCTATAGTTTAAATTAACGAGGTATAACTCGAGATTATGACATAAATTTTAACTCTGAACAATGTAACTTAATAGCAATTTACTTAAACTTCAAAATTATAGGTACTTATATTAATTGATTTTTTTCTAATTTCGTTATAACTGACCCTGTATAATACCGATTTGAGTAAAATTTGGTGAATTGTCATTTCAGACCATGCAGACCATAATACCAAAACACTGATATTAAATTCAAAAATTTTTGGTCCATTTGTCCTATTCGGCCACCTATCCTGGGACACGCTGTATAGAAAATACTTATATCCATTATTCTTCCATTTTCATTCTTAACCTTCCTTTCTACTTTAAAGTGAGTTAAAAACATAATGTTTCTTCTGAAAATCAAATTGCTCCAAAACTACAAATTATTGAGCTTTTTAAATATTGTAATTCTTGTTAGCCCTTACACATCCTGACCCTATCCCCTCCTACTTGAAACACCTTACCACCGAACCTTAACAATAGACTAGAAGGTTCATTCTAAGCCCCGCCCCCAGTATTCTCCTCCTTGCCCCGTCACGGAACCTGATGAAATGGTGGTTAACCACTCAGGCCTCGTGCCACGTTTCACCCCTCGTCTAAAGTCTGGTGTCTCGCCTTTGTAAGTGCTACATCAAAAGTGCCAACTGAGAGTGAACCTTCTAGTCTCTTGTTAATGTTCGGTGACCTTACCCTTGTTACTCTCTTTGTGTTAACCTCTTCCCGATTTTCCGGCTTTTCCTTTATTAGATCTTCGACTGTATCTTTCTCCTCAACCACGTTTGACTAGTTAGACAATTAATATTAATGTCTCATATTTGGGCTTTTGAAACTTAAATCAACTATAAATTTTTCAATGATGTATTTTTTTCATACATATTCATGCTATGTATATGTAGGAAGAATTTCGTCTTTACATTTTTCTCATACTAGGGGGGGGGGGGGAGGCGGGGGTGTTGGCTCGCGTACCGTTATGATCAGGAATTAAGTGGATTGTCCACAATGTGTTTTGACATCATGTTCTTATAGTAATGTGGTGCGGTGCAACGAAATCAATACCTACAATTTTTTCAAGGAAAAATTCAAAATTTAAGCTGGATTTATAGATTGACATAACATAAGCATAAGACGTTAAACATTCATATTTTAAGATAGGCAATTTATAGATCGACATAACATAAGACACAACATAAGCTTGGCATAAGAAGTTGACCAATTTTCAACTTCTTATGCTATGAGCTTATGTTCGACCAATGAAAACACAGAATTTTAATTGTATTTACCTTTTGAGAGAATGACATATGCGATGTTCAATAAAGTTTGGTGTTTTGGCTTTTTGAATGCTTGTTCTTTTTCAGAATGGTAAGGATTTATAAGTTAATATACATAAGACTCTATAATATACTGCTTAAAAAATTTAAAACAAAATTATGAAATTTGTAAGGTTAGTATTTGCGATTTACGGCTCAGGCGCAACATAACATAAGCCTATTTATAAACCGACCATTTCTTGTAATGTGCTTATGCTATGCTATGCTTATGTTATGTTAATCTATAAATCCAGCTTTAAAAGACATGGAGGTGGGCAATGCAGATGATTTTTCTCGTACAAACCAAAAAGTTGTGGAAGCCTCATATGAACCGGCACTGCTTATTGCAAAAGGTAAAATGTATCATGCTATTGGTGAAATGTTGAACAAACCTTGCTATTTAAAAGCTGCTGATGTTCTTCATTCCAGAAGCAAAACAAGGCTTTTGCAAATTTAAATGTTATATTCATGGAATGGCAGAAGATATCAGACTCCAAATGGTAGAACCTCTCCGAAATTCACTTTTTTGCAATTCAGTGATGATGGTGCTGTAATGGAAGAGATTCTGTTCCCACAGGAGCTGAAATTGACCTGAAGAGCCACTGATGTTATGAGTGCATTTTTTGACCTAATTGGAAAATATGCATTCAATGCTAAGATCACATTCTGGACTTGTCACATTAATAAAAAAAAAAGATCAGCAATTTCTCAGATGATAAACAAAAAAACAACAATTGCAAGGATTACTGAAGAAAATTTTCAAACCAAATTAGCTTATCGACCTCATATCTTTGAGGCATTAAACATGATTAAATGAAGTTGCAAGGCAAGGCAACATTAAGCCATCATGTTGCTATTTAAGCCTTCTTAGAAAAACTGTAATTATGGAAACGCCATCTGCAAGCAGACACCAAATTTCACTTCATTGCTGAAATTGGCTCCATTAATAAAAAAAATCATCACAATGAAGATACTATATCTCATTTAGAAAGTCTCATGATGAATTTCAACATTTCCTTAATCCAATTGACAATGCCGAACATAAATATGCATTAAATCCTTTTAACACTTGCAAGAACAAACAATCGACAAAGCACGATTCAGTGGCGAAAAATAACTGAAAACTTGGAAAATTCTCCATTTTGGACAAAACGTTTTCCTATCTTCCTTTAGTTGCGGAAATCGTTTTGAGACTTTATAATATACCATTATTCTCGAGAACCTACGTGTGAGAGAATGGTTTTCTGTTTTAATGGGAATTAAGACGAACAAGAATTTAACATCTTGTGAAATGTAGGGCATGTATATTTGGCAGATTTTGCACTTAGTCCATCCAAAAATCACTATACCTAATTAATAAAGTAATCAACTCCATCAATAAGCAAGTTGATTAGCTTTTACAGTAATACTACCTAGGAATTATTGTAATGTAGATCAAATAATTCAAATTTATTTTTTAGAAAACAGTACAGGCTACTGAAAACAAGACGTACATTTTATGCTGCACTTAAAAATATAACCACTTAAATATATCACTATAATAATACTACCTAGGATTGGAATTATAGTAATGTAGATCAAATAATTTAATTTATTTTTTAGAAAACAGTACAGGCTACTGAAAACAAGACGTATTAACCAAGGATTTAATAAAATCCTTGGTATTAACTCTCACATCACATCATAACGAATTTAGCTTACCGATTTAGGGGCTGCTTTCCTTTTCGGTGGCATGGTAGATTCAAATAGATTTAGCCTGGAGAGATGGTTTACGAACGGATTTTTTATATCTTTTATAACGAAAATATTTAAAATTGAAGATGGACGCAAATTCCAAATTCCACCGAAATTGCCGAAAACAGCGACCAATATTCCCGCCGAAATTTTGACATTTGACATTTAGTTAAAGCAGCTGGTTCAGCTTGCTGCGTTCGTTTTTAACATTCGAGTAATTGCGTTTGTCCAGATTCTATGGAAGACGCCGAGTTAAATATTCGCGTTCGGTTTTCGAAGCCCCGAGCGCTCCAAGCTATCTCACTTCGCTCGGATAAGGAAGACCGAGCAACGTAATGGTGCACTAATAGAAGTGAGCCCAACAGTTAGGAAGAACATTAGTGTCATGCATGAAGTTTTAATTTGGCGTGGCCGCTTCTGGCAAATTATCGAGTTTGTTTTGAAGTTCAGAGAAAAAAATGGAGCAAGAGCTGCTTAAAGTTGGATTTAAGGTGCTCAATATAACAGTGGAGAACTTCAGTGAGTTTTTGAGAAGTTGCAGAGAGATGCAATATGTTTATCATTAGCCAGATTGATTTGAAGTATTGGAGTATTAACTCCTGTAGAAATCGTTGTGTTCTAAGGACTTATTTCGAAACGTTGAAATTGAAAAGGCACATTTTTAGCAAAAATTGGCTCGACATTAGATCAGAGTGAATTCAAAAATTCAAGTCCAGGAAGCGCTCGCGCACCAGACTAGCTCCAATCGCACTACTCCGAGACCCAAAGCGAATACTGCCATAGTTCATCTATTACCTATTATATTTGGTCAAATGCCACGATAACTCCCTTGGTAAAAATCAATTTTAAATTTGGCAAAAAGTGCACTGAGCGACTTCCGATTCCACTTCGGTCGAGTGTAGACGCGTGGGGTGACGGCTCTTTGAGAGCCATTGAGCGACACGTGGCAAACGTTTTGTGACCGTTTTTCTCCTCCCCGAGGTAGAACCGGACGTCCCAGCCAGCGTAATCTGTGCCTATTATAGATTTATAACCAGAAGAAATACCTATTCACGCCGGTAACCAGACCGGGGGCAGCCGGATGCTGCCGTAGGACCATTTCTACCTGTGCCCTTCATAGATTTTAGTTTTGTGCATAGATTTTAATTTTGTGTAAGAGTCAGGAGCACTAGGGGCACATGCCCGTCATACTGGAGCTCCCACCCAGAATACAAGGCCCCTCAAACTGGAACTACGTGTAACGCAAGCACAAGGCTAGCTGTGCCTCTGTTTACGCGCCGGACGAGGGGTGGGCTGGCACGTTGGTCGCAAGATGAGAGTCATTTTTCATATCACACACACACACACACACAAGTGCACTGAGGGGCCTTATAAGATCCTTTACACAAATAGTGCACTATATAAAAATCGGCCTTTCCCATTGGTCGATCCGCATGGCCCCAAGGAAACTAACCAGGTGCTAACCCAAGACTACCCAAAATCAAGAAAAAAAGCTGTTTAGAAGCATAATCTTTAAAAAGGAATAAAAAAAAGCAACGGGGTTCGAACCCGCGTTTTCCAGGCGAGACCCAACGATCTAAACATCTACACCATAAAAGCTCTTGATAGAAACCGATTGCATCACGGAGACATATCGTGTTACGAGATGGATCGACCAATAGGAGAGGGCGATTTTTACATAGTGCACTATTTGTGTAAAGGATCTTTAAATGCCACTGAGGGATCTTATTGAGAAGTTTTACTTTCTGTAGAAGTATTTAAAGATTTTTGCTATTCAACTCAAAAGTCATAATAAAGGGAAAAATTACAGTCTAGAAAGCTGTACAAAGCTCTGGAGACCTGACCGAAATATATAGTCAAAGTTTTGCGCATTGGATAACATCCGTTTCGCAGTGTGCAACTAAATTGCACAAATCTGTTAAAGCGATGCACACACCTTCTCAAAGTTTAGTGCAGGTCTATGCAAGTCGCAAGATATCTCACGCTCACGCATAGCTGATCGATAATCGCAAGACTCGTGCACTTGCAAATTATCAGTTCTGCTCGACATTTGTGCAAGTGCGAGATCGATTCGGGGGGAAAATAGACACGTCAGTCTCTAACCAACCAACAACTAGTGGTTGTTATGTTTAGTTTTGTCGCTTATATGTTATTCTTCACGTTACAAATTCTCTTTATTCCTCACGTGGGAGGTGTGGTCCAAGCAAATAGAGATGTTGGATGTAGCATATTCTTCAAATATATGATTGTTCCTATCGTATGAAAATCGATGTGTACATCTCTATGACACCTCCTCTTCTCAGGTAAGAGCTGCTCGAATAACTCGAGAATTCTCTACCTGAGCGGGAATTCTTGTATGATTGGAATAGCTCTCATGCGGTAAGAGGTGTTATAGAGATATATTGTATTCTAGAGGTGTAAGATTCAACTACCTGTAACGATTTATTACTTTACTAGTTAGTTAGAATCCTCCGATGAGTGGCCGACTGACAATGCTTTAAAGACGTAGAGAAACGAGTACTTGAATAACCGTTTACATTGTTTATTTATAAAGACAATGCCGTTTATAAGTGGTATTCAGTATTCGATACTTCATATCTCAGTAAGTAACGAGTACTCGAGTAACGAATAGCTAGTTTTTTGACAAGACGTTGCGGACCGTGTCACAGGGCTTCAGAGTTCAGAGTGCATGTCATTCAATAATTCCTAATTCCTACGGGTCATCGCTTCTCAGATTCTTAATCCGAGGCTCTGTTGCAGAGATATCGGCAAAAAAATAGTTTTTTCCCAAAATCCCCCCTTAAATTAGTCCTGGTCCTCCTATATGGTCAAAGGTAGCCCCCCCATCATACACGATAAAAATTTCGACCACGTAGCTCTCGTTCTTAGTTGTACGGATCCTCATTTTACCCCGACTACATGTTCTGAAAATGTCAGCCCTGTAGCTATACTGGAACATGCTTCATTAATTGATTCCGCCTCATTTTTTCGTACTTACCCCCTCGTTAAGAAATTTCACTTAAAAAAACTACAGCCTGTTGACTAAAAAAAAAACACCAATGGGAAACGAACCCGGGCCGCCGTATCACAGACCGAGCATTTCGACCACTGAACCACCGGAGCGCTTGGCAGCAATTTATTGCACCTTAAAGACATCGGTAAACTTGCATTTCAAAACGCAAGCCCAGGCTCGTCCAGTGGTGGAATGCTCCTTGCAAGCTGTCTTTATCGGCTAATCTGTGACCAGCCAACGTCTTGTCTGTTTTTACAGTTCTATCTTATCAATCAAAATAGGTACAACACAACATTCTCTGTTTTACTGAACATTGCATGTTGGAAGATGAAATAAAGCTCTTAAAAGTAGAGGGCTTCAAGATGGGGGCATACTTCTGCAGAACATCAAATAAACATGGGGGAGCTGTAATTATCTTCGACGAAAATTGGGCAACTAGACCACTCGACAATATCATGAGTTGTTCAGTTGAAAGACATTGTGAAATTTGTGCTCTGGAAATTTTAAAACTAGATGTAGTTATTGTTGTAGTCTACCGTCGGCCAAATGGAAGTTTTAATGGGTTTTTAGATGTCATGAATGTTGTTTTAAATTATATATTTAGTCTGGAAAAATATGTTCTTGTGACAGGGGATTTTAACATACACTTTGAAAGGGAATATAATGAAAAAAATTGTTTTTTAGATGTCGTAGAGTCTTACGATTTTAAGCAGCAGATTTTTAGTAACACTTGGTTAGATCACTGTATTGATAATTTGTTCCTAAATTTTGAGTACCTGAATAATTTTGAATCAAATGTTTTTGACCCTGCATTGTCGGATCACTCTGCTATAGAGTTCCTTTGGAGGGTCAACTTTTTGCTGGACAGACCACACAAACAAAAAACAAATATGTATCGTCCCATAACTGATAGAGGCAAATTACTCTTTTACAATATGCTTGAAAATGAAAGCTGGGTGTTCTTAAACTGTGATATTTCTGTAGAGGATAAGTGTAATCAGTTTCTCGATAAGTTTTTAGCTTTGAGGGGTGTTGCATTCGCTGAGGTTCAGCGGGTGGAGTACAGTGGTTTACCCCACAGCTTCGGGTGATGAGGGAGGAGATTAGAGTGCTCAATGATATGTGCTGCTGCTGCGCAGTGAACTGAGGGCATTGAGGGGTGTCTATAGGAAGGCAATTGCGGAGGCAAAGAAGTCCGCAACATCAAATTACATTATAAATGCAGATAACATTGCTAAAGCATCTTGGGATGTTATCAATGCTAGCAGAAATAGATCTGAATCAGTTGTCCCTTATATTGGATAAAATGAGTTTAATGACTTCTTTGCTGACAAGTTGGTTGCTTCTCTTGCGCGGCCAGATGTTACGTTTGATATTTACCTAAATAATGCTGGTATAGTGGATCCTAACCTTACTTTTTCTTTCAGACAGGTTACCTACAATGACGTTAGAAATGCAATAGATCGGTTGAAGAATAAACATTGTCAAGATATTTATGAACTTAATATTATCCTTGTTAAATCCATGAAGGATGTTTTGATCGCTCCTCTTACGAAGTTGTTTAACGCCTGCATTAATGAGTGCACATATCCTCATGCTTTCAAAATTAGTAAGACCATACCAATCTTTAAAAGTGGTGATCGCTCCTCTTTGAATAACCATAGACAAATTTCACTTATTCCTGTAATGTCAAAAATTTTAGAGTTGCTTCTTAAAACCAACTAGGTGAGTACTTTGAAACGAACAATCTCCTGTCTGCAGACCAGTTTGGTTTTCGAAGGGGAAAGTCCACGGTGATGGCAGTTAATAAACTTTGCGAGGCCATAGTCGGGGGCTTTGAGGAGGGCAAATTTGTGGGAGCCACCTTTTGCGACCTCTCCGAGGCCTTCGACTGTGTCTCGCATGAAATCCATCTGGCCAAGCTGAGGCATTATGGTGTTGCCCGGTGTGCTTGCGGTCTCATACAGAGCTATCTCGCAGATAGGCGACAAAAATCAACTGTTGATGGAGTCCGAGCTCACTCCACTTCTTGGTGGCTAATCGCGAGTTCAGCACTTTGTGTGAGGAGGTTGGTGACTGTGCTGAGAGTGTAGGTGACTGGTTTCTTGCCAACAGGCTTTCTCTCAATAAATCCAAAACTGAAAATATAACTTTTACCTTAAGACGAGATGAGGGAATCAGTAATATTACTCAGATAAAGTTTCTCGGAGTCATGCTTGACCCCAAGCTTACTTTTGAGTGCCACGTAAATCATATCTCCAAGAGGATTACGGCTGGAATATACGTACTTAGAAATCTGTGTAGAACTGCCAACCTGAGGGTCACTCTAATGGCGTACCATGCTCTGGTCCATTCGGTTATTTGCTATGCTATGTTGGCGTGGGGACATTCGGCTCATGCCTCAAGAGTTTTTGGCCTACAGCGGCGGGCAGTGAGAGTTCTGGCTCATATCGGATACCGCGAGGACCCTAGGCAGTTTTATCGTGATTTCCGAATTTTGACCGTCCCATCACAATACATTTATGAATGCCTACTGTACATGCATCATAATCTGCATAAGTTTGAGGCTCTAGGTGATACACACCAACATGATACTAGGCACCGCAACAATGTCAGGATTGATTTTCTAAGACTAACAACATCAAGGAATGTAATACTCTATTTTGCTCCTGTCTTTTATAATAAGCTGCCTGCCTCTGTAAGGGAACTAACAACCCAAAGATTTAGGTCTGTAGTTAAGAAGTATCTGTTGGTATTTTATCATTATAGGGAGTTTTTGGTCAGGGATGTTGGGAGTGATTTTGATTTGCTTTGATTTGGAGGTGTGACATTATGTTTAACTGCTTAAAAATTGAAAATGTAATATATTTTAACCTAGTTTAAGCTGACATTTGAATTGTTGTCTGGATGTTATCCACCATAATTATTGTGACGATTGTAAGAATTTGTAAATTTGTGTGCATGATTGTTTAATAAATAAATAAATAAATAAAATTAGGGATGGCTAGATATTAAAAAGATTCGGTTGAACCTAATCGATACTAATATTTTCCGAAGAATCGATTCGATTAACTTGATTCGCATTAGAATCGAACGAATCCGATATGACATGATACGCGTTATAAGATCCTTTACACAAATAGTGCACTATATAAAAATCGGCCTTTCCTATTGGTCGATCCGCATGGCCCTCCGCTCGCTACGGGAGCTCAAGAAAAGGAAACTAACCAGGTGCTAACCCAAACTAACCCAAGACATACCCAAAATCAAGAAAAAACTGTTTAGAAATATAATCTTAAAAAAATAATAAAAATAGTAACGGGGTTCGAACCTAGGCCCTCCAGGTGACACCCAGCTGTATAAACCTCTACACCACGAGAGCTCTTGACAGAAATCGATTGCATCACGCAGACATCTCGTAATACGAGAGGGATCGACCAATAGGAGAGGTCGATTTTTACATAGTGCACTATTTGTGTAAAGGATCTTTAAATGCACATGATAATACCTTGAAAAGTGCTAACAGGCTGCTTTATGCTTTAAACTACATAAAGGATAAGGGTAGAGATACCACTAAGAAAGATTAAACTAAAAAAACAACCTAATGTTAGAACAACAAAAAATATGAAATAATATATAGCATCTGAACTTAAGGTTACATTCTATTGCAAGGGTGCAATCGCCAAATTGATTCGGTAATCTCATATCGATTCGATTTATTCGATGCGCCAACTCAAAGAATCGATACGATTTTCTGCCCATCCCTACTACCAAATGTGGGATGGGCATTTAAAGATCCTTTACACAAATAGTGCACTATGTAAAAATCGACCTCTTCTATTGGTCGATCCATCTCGTATTACGAGATGTCTGCGTGATGCAATCGATTTTTGTCAAGAGCTCTTGTGGTATAGAGGTTTATACAGCTGGTTCTCACCTCGACGGCCGAGGTTCGAACCCCGTTGCTTTTTTTTATTTTTTTTTAAGATTATGTTTCTAAACAGTTTTTTTCTTGATTTTGGGTATGTCTTGGGTTAGTTTGGGTTAGCACCTGGTTAGTTTCCTTTTCTTGAGCCCCGTAGCGAGCGAAGCGAGCGGAGGGCCATGCGGATCGACCAATAGGAAAGGCCGATTTTTATATAGTGCACTATTTGTGTAAAGGATCTTATAATGCGTGGGACGGCTTATCACAGATCACAGCTTGTGCTGTGATTATATTACAGAAAATTCGCGTCTATACGCAGGAATATTACGCTCCCTGGCTTCCGCATGCACAGAATACGAGTGACGCATCAATCAACGCCCCCTACACTACAAATAACTCAATTACCAATGTCTTTACGTCACTTTACGATGCAGCGCGTTCTTTCCGAGCGGCCTAGTGGTGTTCAGTTAGTAAGATTATGTTTGCTTTTTTTTTCAATTTGGGTTAGTTCTGGTTAGCTTGGGTAAGTTTCAGTTAGTTGGGTTAGTAAGATTATGTTTGTTTTTTCTTAATTTGGGTTAGTTTTGTTTGGTTGCGCCCCGGAGCGAGCGGAAGGCCATGCGTGAAGTCCTAGACACTTATAAACGAACGCACCCATACTCTGCGCATGCGGAAGCCAAAGTAATATTCCTGTGTGTAGACAAGAGTTTACAGAAAACACGATGTTTACGTTGGTAGACAAGGAAATGTCAGTTCAGTGACTACCTACTGTTTTAGTGTTTTAACCATATACTTAAAAAGAAATATATATATATGGTTTTAACAGTAGACCTACTGTTCTTTGTTCTTAACTTTAACCTACTGTTCTACTGTTTTCAACATAAAATCTCCCGTTAAAATGATTTATTAAAACATGAGCAAAAAATCAAAAAAGCGACCCTAATTCACAGCCACACTGATAATTTTTGCTTTTTTTTATCGTTTCTATCTGATGTTGGTAATAAACCTTCGGGGAATTCCCCACTTACGGACGCTCAAAGATCGTACTACTTTTGATTTTGTTTTTGTTTGTTTTGGGCCTGCAGCTCGTATTGAAAACTTTTGGGATTCTATTATAAACAAGTGCTTCGAAGACAATTTCTCCCATGTTCCCAACCGTATCCAATTTTGTACTAAATTTATTATGCTTGCCTCATTCTTCTGCCAATGTTGAACGAATTTTTTCACAAGTAAATTTCTTAAAAACTAAGCAACGCAATAAGCTTTCTACCTGTAGTATTATAGGGTTGCTTCACAGCAAAACTTATTTATCGAGATCAATAGAAAATAATTCTGAACTAACTGACTCAGAATTTGAATAGGTTTATAAAATTATTTTTGGTTTTGTTTGATTAATGTTTATATTTCGTTACCAGAATTTTTTTTTTAAAGTTTGTTCAAAAATATTTTTGTTTATAGGTTTAATGTTAGAATATGCATATGTAGGCATACTTACTTTCTGGTTTTTCAATATATTTCGTTCATAATTTATAAAAACGCATTTAATAAAAAAATCCTAATGTTCGGATAGACAAATCTACTGTTTTTTTATTGCCTACTGTTAAGTAAAATACCCATCTGGCAACACTGTGTCAGTTTACTTTACGTTCATATCAGAGCTTCTCAGCTTCCCTATAAATTAATGGAATAGCCACAAAAATACTTGTTAGTAGTGGGCATTTTAACCATAGAAAACTTAATAAATCAAGCTCAGTGCAATAATAGAATGTCTAAACTTGGTTAATAGTATAATTGTCCCCAAAATGAAATAATCATTCCTTTATGAATATAAGTGAAATACGTCAGCTTTTGTTGCTTGGATTTTTGCTCATTTTCAACCTTTAATACGAAGCCTTTCAGGAGGCTATGTGAATTAATAGTCAGTTTGCATCTGTTGCATTTTAAAATACATTTCATATCAATTTGCTCCTTTTAAAATATATATTTAAAAATGGTTTATCTTCAGCAGCAACTTTTATCAGACATAATTGACAGCAAATTTTTAATCAAGCTGAAACAGCACACAAACCCAATTAACACATTAAAGTAGTATCAACTTCTTCAAATTTCACCATAGATATTCAAATAATTAAAAATTTCCAGCTTGCTTAACCGATTTTATTTAAATAAAAAAAACAATACATTAAATTATCGTTTACCCCCAACTCTTGGTGCCGCCTTTTGAATAACCTTTGCTATTTTCTGTTTGGGAGCTGGCTTAACCTTGGCAGGTTGGGTGGCTTTTTTAGTAGTCGGCCTGGTAGATTTTTTAGCTTCCTTTGCAGCACTGTAATGAAATATATATATAACTTAATATGCTCTAAAAAACTTGGTAGGAAACAATTTTTTATATTATAAAATATAGCACAGTCTACTCATAATAAGCACAAAGTTTCTAAAGACTAGTAAGTACCAGAAAAACAAAACATTAGTAATACAACTAAACAAAGAGCAAATAGATAAAATCCAAATTTGAAGATTATATGAATATGACATTATGCAAAATATTCTAAAAACAATTATTGTGATGCATATTATTTTACGCTTTCGCAAAAAAAAACAACTCTAAAATAGAAATTAAGCAGCTCTCCTTGGGTTTATAAAATCAAAATAAATCCTAATCTTTGAAAAAAAAAACAACATCACCTAAACCTAGAACAAAAATTAAACAACTATCTTGGAGTTTATAAATAAAATAAAATAAAAATAAAATAGTATTTATTATATGCATCAACACTTAAAATTTACTACATACAAAGGTGGAAAGTACCGCCAAGTGTATTTTCATAACCACCGCTTATAAACAAGAAACTATATTAAATTAGGAAAATAGGGAAAATTACACATTACAAAAAGTAAAATTAAAACTGATCACAATGAAACAAGCCTCTCCGATACAAATCCCTTTACTTTATGCTTAAACGCAGATGAACTTAGTACTTTAATGTCATCAGGCAGGCTATTGTAAACATGAGCTGCGGTATACAAAAAAGACGCCTTGAAAAATTCGGTGCGGTGCTGGGGAATAGATAGAGTATTTTTGTGTCATATATTCACTGAATGACCGTCTCCTCTTTGGACCAAAATCAGAATAGATCCTAATCTTTGGAAAAAAATGGTGGTTTGAAATACTGTGTGCCATTCTTGGCTGTCGTAGTGTCATATTGTACCGTTCCTCCTATTCCTAATCATTACTTTGTGAAAATAAAATTATTTAAAAACCTCAAGACATTAACTTGTAATTAATTACTGCACACGGGACCAGACGATAAATTCCAGGATTTTCCCATTCCCATCTAGCAACTCTAATTTGTATTAATGTATATTATTTCAAAAAATGCACCAATCAGCTCAGCTGTATCAAAAAATATGTTGTGATTTTTAATAACCTACTACCTTAGGAAAGAGGTACTAGTGGTAAGAAATCACAATAATATATGCAGTATTAGAACTATTAAATGAATACACCAACAATTAATCGTACCTACTGCAATAAAAACATATAATCAATAATCATTCTACAAGCAAAAATATTTTTAAAAGTATTCTAATAATTACCGAATAGCTTGTTCTCTCTGTGCCTCCCTTACTTCGGGTCTCTGATTCCTCTTAGCTAAAATATCATTTAAAGAAGCTCCAACAATAGCTCGTTGGAACTTTTGTGCCTTACGAGTACGTTTCTTGGTTGCCTCTTCTTCCTGACCTTTCTTATGTTTACGCCTATAAAGGACTGTCCACGTTACTTTCCGGGGGTTCCTTTTCATGAGATGGGCCCTTTCACATTTTGAGTTTAAGAATGTGAAGTTCTACAACAGTACTAGATTATGTTTGGAAGCAGTTCATTAAATTGATAAGTAATGTGATACGAACAGAATGCTTGACAAAATCAGATTCATAATTAGCATTAAAAATACTTACTTTCCCATCAACTTTGACCATGGTTTTTCCATGGCCAGGGTAAATTTTGAACCCACTGTAGGCGCAGAGTCCAATCCTAAAAACGAAAAATATTTCATAAACATTACAGCTAGAACAGTTTAGCACCACAAAACAACACAAAAATACCGAAGGCGATGAAGATGATAGATATATTTTTAGGTTTTTTGTCAAAACTTACTTCATCTTGTCAACATATAAAAACAAAAGGAGAGGAAAAAGGAAGGTAGATTACGATTAGGAAAGTGACAGTTCTGACAGTTGACAGCAATGACAGCCAACATCCAACGCCAACACTAGGGCGAGTTCGGAGTAGATTGAAATTCCGTGCATTTCGGTCGGTTCGGTTAGCGCTGCAATATGCACTGCCCTGATGTCGGTGTATGTATGAATGTGTGATATGATGTGTGATAGGTGCTATTATTGATTGGTCATAAAACATGAGAGGCCATTACTTACTGGGCACCATACACAAGCCGAATAGCTTGAATTTAGTAAGCTTGGTTCGGAACCTACGTCGGGATTCGCTTCGTAAAAGACAGCATAAAAGAGACGTTAATCCAATAGACAAACAAATAAATTGTTTAATATCAAAGATTTTATTGCTGTTTAGGTTAATACGCATGATCCTCTGTTTAACGGGATTCAAGAAAACCATATTTTATCCTCGTCTCTTTTACGTCCTCTATGCGAAACCCGCCTACATTTCTCTGACAAGATTGGATCGTTGAACGGGACGGGGCGTCATGATCGAATGTTCTACTATTCGTTTCAGCAAATTTGGATAAAATACAAATATTATTCTGTTTTTCTGGAGATGAAGTTTCACTTCTGGTGTGCGGACTACAAGCATTAATTCTAACATGAAAATTTTTCATATAAAAACTACTTATTTTCATGTTAAATTTTGTATTCACATTATAACATTACATTTACGTATCTATTTTAGATTCTTCCGTATCAGAGTTCCATTCATTTGCAATTGCTTGCAAAGGGGCTAGACACTCTAAACTATTTTTTATTTTGAGCATTTCCAAATTACACATATTTTCCGCTTCTAATAGTTGTTGTTTATAAACGGTACTATTGATTTCATTTTGTATCTGAGTTTGGCTTTTCAGAAAAGCGTTAGTTAGCATCTGAATCTGATGACTATAGTCTCCATTTTGTGAATGACTTTGCCAGTTATGTTCAGAAAACTTCTTCTCTAGCTCTATAGTTTTTTTCACTTCATTTTTCCAAAGTTGTTTTTCTTTCATAACATGCTGCTTCAGAGTATTTAACGATGCTGTCACAATGATTAGCCTTTCTTCTAACTCGGTGCAGAGATATTTACTTTTTTCTTCCAGTTCTTCAAGAACCTTTTGATAATCGTCAGCCAGGTCTTTCTTGAGCAATAATTCGTCATCAAAGACCTGTTCTGGCATTTTTAATAGCTATTAAATGACTAAATACGACTTCAGAGGTAATAAAAATATGGCGTATAAGAAAAATCAAACTATAAACATGTCACTTTTGACTGTTGTCAGGAAGTAATATATTTAAGAGCGTGTGTAGAAAGGGGGACACTTTTTCCATATTCTACCGGTGATAAATATTACAAAATGTCAACAAATTTTCGGTTGTCATTTGGGAAATATATAATTATATTCAAATTCGGGCAACTTCATCCTTTACAAATAGACACGCAAGGCACTTTGGGCATTGTCATTTATTTAACAGATTTGATTCGCTATTTCTGTGATTCCGCATATCTCCATATCAGGAATTCTTTAATGGGCTATATATATTTTTGCTTTTATGATAGTGGCACACACACTAAAGGGAGATACTATGGCGCTCGACCAGCGGTGTGTGTGCGAAGATGATTATTGACACGGTTCTTGAATAGTTGTAGGTTGTAATTAGGGGGAAACAGATGTCCTGGAAGTGAGTTCCACAGTGATGCAGTGCGCCAGACAAAGGAGTTCTTGTAAAGCGTTGTTCTAGGTGTTTCCAGTTTTACGACGAACTGGTGAACTCCTGTCATTTGTCGCGACTATCTGCAGGCGTTGCCTGAGGCGGGCCAAATCCTGGGAACATCTGCCGTAAAAGTATCTGTAAAACAGGGACATCTCGGCCACATGTCTGCGGTGTTCCAGACTATCGAGATTCCGGGTCAACTCTGGGTCGCCGATGAGATGCACAACTCTCTTCTGAATGGAATCCAGCAGCTTTATGGTATGCTTTGATGCGGCACCCCAAATCTGTGAGCAATATTCTAAGCATGATCTTATTTGCGCTTTGTAGGACAAGAGAAACTGCTGCGGGGTATACAGTTTTTGTTGCGAAATAGCGCGCCAAGCTTATGGGAGTCTAATTTTGCGATGTTAGCAACGTGGTCATGCCAGGACATATTGCTGTTGACCGAGACACTCAGTAGTTTAATTGACACGAATGAAGGAATGGTCGATTCTGCCATAATGATATCTGGGCCCGTCGTATTGGCCCTCTTGGTAAACGTGGTTGCTTGGGTCTCTGCTGCATTGAAATAGCCCATAATTCTGTCGCCCTAAGTTTGAAATTCCGCCAGGTCTTGATTAATTGTTGTAATATGCTCCTGTCTTTTCTGATCTAGACTGGGAGACAAGGGTACTGTCATCTGCAAAACTGTAAAGATGATTATTCGTTTCGAGTCATTAATATAGATGAGGAACAGAGTTGGTGAAAGTATTGCACCCTGAGGCACGCCCGCGTTAATGGTGAATGTGTCTGAGATGGGTCCATCAACTGCAACGTGCAGAGATCGGTTCTTAAGGAAACTGGCAAGCCAGATGCAGAGAGAGGCTGGCAGTCCGAAAGACGGCAGTTTGTTGAGCAATCCGTCATGCCAAACACTGTCGAATGTCTTCGAAATATCCAACGCAATCCCTCGAGACTCTCCGTAGTTCTCAATTGCCCTACTCCATATATGAATGACATAGGCCAATATATCTCCTGTCGATCTGTCTTTGCGAAAGCCGTATTGATTATCGCTGATTATTCTGTTGTTCTCGAGGTACTTAAGTAGCTGCTGATTGACTACACGTTTTATGACTTTCGAGATTATGGCAAGCAAATTGGGCGACAGTTTGTGGGCGTGGCTTTCTTGCCTTTTTTAGAACAGGTTGCACTCGAACGACTTTCCAAGAAGAGAGTTTAAATATATTTTAATAAAAGTGGAATATTTATTCACTAGAGAGTTTGAAGACTTAATAATAAACTATTGGTCACAACGCTATTTAACCCGACAAGCAAAACTCGTCATATTTCCGTTGGGATTTTAACGAGCGCTTCATTTTTTTCATAATGACCTGCCACTTTTAAACCATGCTTTTGCCTGGTATGAATACATTCAATTCAAGAATCAGAACATTAAGAAAAATTTACAATTTTATGTCTTATTAATACTATTTTTAATTACCCATTAATACTATTTTTAATTACACAGCAATTGACGTGAAATGCGAAGATAAATTTTGGGTTTTTAACCCATAGGGCGATACAAATCTCTAAGAGTTACCGGGACTAAGGTTAGCAATCATAGGTGACTTCAATCTTCCTAACTCACAATGATCTGGTGACCTACAGCGATTTCCATGGTGACTTATTCTGTTCTAGAAGCGGAGTGCACTGAGGTTCTTTCTGATGTGTGTTCATTACACAAAGTAACTCAGTTGGTAAGCTTTTGTATCTTGTCCTCACCCAGGATTACAGCATAAAGTGCGCAGCAAGCTGTTGCTAGTTGATGTTTATCATCCGCCACTGAGTCACACTGAATCTCTCCTTTAGTAATTTCAATACCACAGGCTTACATGGTGAGGAATTGTATAGGGACTTTAATAATGCGGATATTAATAATATCAATGAGTCTATATCGCATATTGACTGGGATGATACATTTCTGAATAATTCTTTGATTTTATGATTCATCAATTTTATAACTTTTTGTATCAAGCAATAAAATTATTTGTGTCTTTGAAATTTCATCAGCGCGCAAGTCTATTGCTTGGTACTCTCCAGAACTAAAGGAAATAATTTTCAAACACAACGCCTTTTAAATACAAACAGGATAGTTTACACTCGGAAAATCTAGAAAATTCTCGATTTGGGAATGGCTGTAGGAGATTTTCTGAAGAGTGCTATAAAAATTGTATTAATCACACTGAGGATAGCATTACCACCGTTGTTTGAATAAAGGAGTATACTCAAACAACGATTACCACAAACCCAAAATCATTCTGGATTTTTTAATGCTAGAACTAAAACAGATAATATTCCCTATGAAACATTATGATGACATAAATTGCAACAATGATTGAGTTCTATGTAGTACACAATAATAGCCTCGAGGGTGTTTAACACAATTCAATCATAGTTGGGCTTACATAGCTCTCGAATCACGCCGCAAAAATCAGGATGTGAGGTTGTTTTATAGTATTTTGAACAATCTTAACCATTGCCCACATCTTAATTAAGACTGAATATCCCACAACACAGTGGTACAAAAACTATCCATATAGGGACCGAAAACACATTATTGTTACTCGTTGAGTTGCTAACACCCCCTTGTAAGGGGGTGGAATGGCACTGCTGCGAGACAATTGCCAGCACATCCTTCGTCCGGCGCATAGGCAGAGGTAGAGCTACCCTTCTACTTGCGTTACACGTTAGTCCAGTTTGAAGGGCCTTGTATTCGGTAGGAACCTCCAGTAAGACTGGCCTGTGCCCCTGGTGATTCCCGAGCTTTGTAAATATAAGCTACTGAACTGCACGACGAACTTCCTATTCAAGGATGAGATGAGAGTTGCTGAGTCTGCAATACGGCGGCCCGGGTTCGATTCCAGTGGCAAGACATTTTATTTTTTATTTTTAGTATTATGTGTAAAGTTTTGGTTAGTTTCTGTTGACTGCGCCATGCGTGAAGTGTAACATTAGACATTTTTGCCATCAATGTAATGCGCGCGCAACTCTGAAGCCCTCTGATGCGGTAGGGGCAACGTCTTGTCATTTGAGGCAGCCACCACACTTGGCAACTTAAGGCCGTAAAAATGTAGTTAAGAAAAAGAAGAAGCGTCTTACAGGTTAGGTTTTCAATGTTTACATCATTAATAGGGTTCATTGGAAAAAGTCAAAACATAAACAAAGGCCTAGAAACGAAAACACATTTAAAATTCTGTTCTTTATTTGATTTTAATTTAATGTTTCATAATGGTTTCCTCAGAAATAACATTTTACATTGTTTTGTATTAATAGAAACTTTCACTGTTGCTCCTGATTTTATTTCCCCAGCTTGAAGGATTGCTTTCTAAGCTGGGTCGTATCGGTATCAAGCTGGATAGGAATTCTGTCCCTATATTAACATAATGTGAAACCAAAGTTTTATTTTTATAGTTCCGGAATTACAGGATTTTGTAGGCGAATAGTAAATGGGATTTATGTATTTTCTACTAAAAAGTTAAAAAGTACATTAGTAAGGCTGATAATTTATCTTCAGTTAAAGTTTTGAAATTACACAATGGCCATTTTATTTGAAAATGATATGGGAATTTTATTTTCTACAGAAAACTATATCAATAAAATAATAGAGATGGAGCAGGATCCCAAAATCAAAACTAATTTATTTAAAATTCTTTCGCCATATTTGCCCAAGAGCATTTCGAAGAAAAAGAAAAAACAAACTCAAGACGCTATTAAAGAGCCGAAAGAAGATACTGTATTGCTTGACTTTGAAAAAGAGGTCAGATATGTTAAGGAGCAATATTTTGAATTGTTGCTGATATTAAGGAGTCGTGGATTTCTAAAAGACTCAATTAAACAACCTACAAAGAATACTGTTGCATTAGAAACTGCAGAATTTATTTATGAAGAATCAGGAAAAAGTTTAATTAAAGATTCGTTAGGCTCCAATTTTGGTCCAGCCACAATAAAAACCATAAACAATTCAAAGTTCTTATTTCCAGAAAATTGTCAATTTTTTTGTAAGGATGTTAATGAAATAAATACACATTTACTACACGAACAGTTTGATCTGATATTACTAGACCCACCTTGGTGGAACAAATATATCAGACGAAAAAGAAAAAAATGCCCTCATGCCTATAACATGATGTATGATAATGATTTAAAGAGAATTCCAATAGGAAAATTGTTACACGATTCTGGGATTGTGGTGGTATGGTGCACAAATTCACCTCAGCATCTAGATTTTTTATTGAATGATATTTTTCCAGAGTGGAAGATTAGTTTTGCTGCAAAATGGTATTGGCTAAAGGTGACTGTACATGGAGAACCTATTTGTGAATTTTCAAAGCCGCCAGGTAAAGCTTTCTAATTAATTTTTATGTGTAGCGAGTTCTTAAACAAATTGAAATATTTGATCAAAAGTGCATAACTTGCTATAAAAAAAGGTATATTTATGTAGGAACATAAGACGTTTAGCATACTAACCCAAACTTGACTTAAATTCTAGGTAAACAGCCGTTTGAACAAATATTAATTGGGTATAGGGGGAAAAAAGAAATAAATCTGCCACCAAATGGTAAACTGCTTATAAGTGTTCCCAGTGCCGTTCATTCCCATAAACCACCACTTGTAGAAGTTCTGCAGCCATTTTTGCCTGAAAACCCTAAATGCTTAGAGCTCTTTGCCCGATATCTTTTGCCAAATTGGACTAGCTATGGCCTTGAAGCATTGAGGTTTCAGCATGAATCTTTATACACATTTAAGAACTAATGTTTTATTTTTGTCATTTTTATAGTGCTTAAGTATACATTGTACCTATGCAAGTTTGTAAATAAATTATTTTGATCTGGTGGTTGATGTTACTTTGCTGCATTGCTGATTTATTAAATCTATCATTTTTATTACATATTTTATATTTTTAAATTTAATATCACACAGTTTTTATTTTTAGTTCAATATTACAATAGATAATATTGCATATTAGAAATTCAGTGCATCATATTTCTCATTAAATGATTATTGGGAATTCCTGTTTATTGAACACTTGTACCTTAAAGAGGCCTATATTTCCAAGGCATGTCAGTTCTATAATTAAGTTAGAAAAAAAGGAATGCAAGGGAACAATATGGCTAGCGACGAGGGGTAAACCGCATCTGAAAATTTGTACACCATATTTCCATTTTTCATAATATTTCCACATGAATTCCACACATTTCCACATGAATTCCACGTATTTCCATATAAATTCCTCATATTTCCATATAATTTCCACATATTTCCATACATTTCCACTAATTTCCACTTTTTCATTATTTATATGATGATTTACATTAACAAATAATATCTGGTGAAAAGTAAATCTGAGGCACAAAGAATCCCCCAAAGATCTGAGGTTAAAACAAACCCATTTGCCAGACAATATTTATTTATAAAAATAGCGTAAAACGCAACATGTATGTAGGTACAACTTATACCTATAAAATAATTTAGCGGGTGTTGGACTAATGAATCAAACTTCTTTATTTTTCAATTTATCGACCTTTTGAGTCAATCAAAAAGTTATCGAGTTTTTCCAGTTGAAACGTTAAATTAGCTTAATTAGATATTATTATTTATAGGATAGATAAATAAATGTCAAAACGTACCACAATTTACAAAAAGAGGTTTTATTCCTTTGTCATATACATACAGGGTGTCCCAAGACTGATGGTAACAAATTAAATGGTGGATTCTGGAGATAAGGATAAGATACAAAAAATCGCTGCCGCCTTTCAGCGTTTCGAGTACGATTGGGTATATTAATTTGTGAAATGCCCTCGTAGTGCACTGCGTCGCTTGAACTCGTTTGGTCCGACTCGATGGGAAATAAAATTTGCTTTGCTGAACAATGCGATTTTAAACAAATTTAATTTAGAGCGTGGAATTAGAATCGATGACCTTTAAATATTTACAACCTACAACGATTCAAGAACCGTGTCAATCAACACCTTCGCACACGCACCGCTCGTCGAGCGCCATAGGATCTCCCTTTAGTGTGTGTGTCACTATCATAAAAAAAAATAGAAATCCAGCTTGGAAGTGGATAACATTTTTATTGTTTATTGTCCTGTTATTTTCATAACGGTATTTTTTGGTTAAAAATTATACTAATATTCTAAACAAAACATGTAAACATTAATATAAACAAATACGTACACGTTAGTTATTATTAGATTTCCTAAACAGATACTACGAGAGATACCTAAACTATTAATCCCTAATTCTTTTAGCTGCTACCTACTTTTATAAAATATTGACCTTTGGTAGTAGTTCCTTCTGTACTTCTCCCAATGACGTCACATGCTGTTACCAGAGTGTACGCGGCCTCCCTAGCAAAGCAAACGATTTTTATAGTGCCGTTGCTGCTTGTACGTACGATATCGTTGCTGTTACAGAATAAGGGCTCCAACCCGATATTTTGAACACTGATCTCTTCCCCGAATCATATGTGGTCTACTGTTCTCCGACAAATTTGCTTCTGAACAGCTGGATCCTTCGAATGTTTGGGAAGGAGCGCGACTCATTGACATTTTAGGTTGTAATCTAACTATTAATTATTTTATATTATATATATTTATTGTTTACATACCTCCTTCTACTAACGATATTCAGGTAGAAATTTTCCTGGAGGCTCTTTCGTCAATAGATATAATGTTGAGCAAAAATGTAATAATTCTGGGAGACTTCAATATTCCTTCTTACACTACAAACCTTCCTCCCAATGCTAAACACAGACTTTTGACTGGATTCAGTGAAATACTTAACCTTCGCCAATATAATAATATACCTAACATTAGCCCCCGCTGTTGGGTTTGCCAACATTAAAACTTTCCTTCAAAAAAACGACGTACCACTTGTTAATGAAGATCCATATCATCCATCCTTACTGATCAATTTTCAAGCGGTCCTCCCTCACATAAAGCAATTTTTCGCGAGGTTAATCTAGCATAAACGGTTTAGGTTTTGAGCATAATCTAACGTTTTCGCGACAAAACCTAAAGTAGGGGAAATGTTGATGACGTCATCGTTAGGTTAGCCAAGCATAATCTGGTCTGGAGCAGGTTTTGCTTGGGTTATGTCATTTGCATCAGACAAAAAGTAACGTTTTCGCCAACAAAACCTAAGTAACTCCAGCGTATCATACATTTATGTTGGTGGGGATAGGTATATGACGTATAAAGGTTAATTCATCATAAATTAGCATAATCTAAACCCAATACGCGAAAAATCCCTTATAGGCAACTTCCCTGTAAACAATGATGATCTACTCCTTACGCCAAGTCCTACGTGAGCGATTTACAGTCGATGCGAACGCGAAGCGCTGGCGATGCCGTACGAAAAGTTAATATAGTCGCACGGCATCGCCACTGATTCGCGTTCGCGTTCGCTGCAAATCGCTCACGTAGGACCGGGCGTTAACAATTTCAGAAAAGTCAATTTCATAGCTATTATGAGCTAATGTCGAACACTGACTGGTCGCCTGTTCTCAATGGCAGAATGGCACAGATGTCGGTAACTCATGTCAGAGTCTTTATGAGGAGGAGGAACTCATTGACAATGTATTAAAAAAAGAAAAGACCTATCGTGACTTTAAAACTCTTTAAAATCTCCATTTTACCTCGCCAGATACAAATCTTTGCGCAGCTTAATTAAATCGAGCCCCGACAAGATACAGGGAATATATCCGGCATGCCGAAACAATCATAACTTCTGATCCATCAAACTTCTGGTCTTTTATTCAAACCAAGATAGCTCAATCCCGCATTCCAGCCACTATGAAAGACACTAATCCGAGCACTAATCACTCTTGCCACGGACCCCAATGTGTCGGCGTTTTCCAACTATTTTCAAAGTGTGTACAAAGATTCCCACCAGCCTGCATTGATCCGTTAATTCAGTATTCCGATAACATCGACGTTCCGCCAATGACTACTGATGATATAGTTGTAGCCGAGGTTGTAGCAATAAAGCAATAAAACAAAATCACCCCTGGCCCACGCGGCATCCCACGTCATTGTTAGAGAGAGACTGTTCCATCGTTTTGTGCGAGCCCCTGTGTCATATCTTCAATCTGATCCTGGAACTGGGCATGTTTCCTGAAACCCGGAAGGTTGCAATAGTCTGTCTCATGAATCCAATAGTTATTGGGAATTATCGTCCTATCTCCATGTAACTTCTCCAAAATATTCGAGATTATCCTGCACAAATTTTACCAACATCTTTGTTATCAAACTGCATTATAACTCCTTCGTTAGACCAAAGCTGGATTATGGGTCACTTGTATGGTGATATGATTGCCAAATTAATTCGTTGAAGGCTGTGCAGAGGCGATTTCTCACGTATCTTATGTTCAGAGAGGACGGTATTTACCCAGACCGAGGGTTTGATCATAACCTTTTGTTGTCTAGATTCAGGAAACTGTCGCTGTCTGCACGCAGATACAATTCGCTGACATTCCTTTATACGCTTCTCCATGATGTGATCATTGGAAAGTATAGCATTTCATGTACAGCGTTTAGCAGCTAAACAACAACCCGCGTTCAGTCTGAGATTGGCGAGATCTAATATTCTATACCAGTGCCTCATTCACAACATGTGCAAAAATTTAAATCTTCTATCAAACGCCTCTCATATACATACCAGCAACCTGTCTAAGGTCCTGAAACATCTGCGTGAGGCGTCTGGTTTTGCCTCGGGTTTCCCACCTTAACTGTATCTCCGCATTCTTCATCTTCATTGTTCATCTGTATTTCCCTTGTTTTCATTTCTTTCTTCTTTGTCACTTCATATTTTGGCTTATTTTGTTTTTTTAGTTTCCCTAACTTACTTTGCGTTATTCGTAAAGTTCTTGATCGGTTTCGGTCCTCTCAAGGTTCTTCTACATTCCTTATATTTAGTCTTAGTTTAATTTGCTAGTTTATTTTAATTATAACTATTATTTATTTTATTATTTTTGTTTGTATAAGAATATTTTTTGTGAATTACTTGCCCTTAATTTGTACGTGAATTTCCTGTAATTGGGCGTTTGCCTGTTGGAAATAAAGAGCTCATTATTATTATTATTACCATTGGAATTTTTTTCCGAATATAGCTTCTTGTATTTAAAAATTATGGTTGATTGAGCATTGGATAGTGCGCAATTATCGATTATCAGCATCAAGCAAAAATTATGATAGATTCCGATAATTATGGGGCATTTGGCAACACTGTTTAGGACATCGAACAGGGAGTTGCAACATTGCGACATGTACCTTGTGAATTATGCATAGTTATTGCGCATGCTCATATTAGATAATTTTACAAGAAATACCATAAAATACCACTCAAAATACCAATAATACCCGACAAAATACCATATAATACCAAATATTACCATATAATACCAAACATTACCAGATAATACCAAATATTACCAAAAAATACCGAAATAATTCCAAAAATACCAAGCCAGTGTACACCAAAATACCATCAGCGGTTGGCCCCTCGATGTAGGTAGTCACAAATTTAAGAAATCTACTTTTGGAATGATCCATATGCTTCCAATAATTTCCACATAATGTCCATTAATTTCCACTAATTTTCACCTAAATTCCACATATTTCCACTTGTTTGTACACTACATTTCCACTGCGGTTTACCCCTCGGCTAGCGATGTAGCTAGAGTCCTAAGGCAGGTGGGTCAAAAAGATGCCAAGCATTAATTGTGCATATATACAAGTATAAGGGACCTTCAGCATCTTAACTTTAAGGGGTGTGTGGCTTTGCTACCCCCTTCTCTACTGTATATATCCTCTCTTCGCTTAGCATCATGTTGAATAATCATTTTCACAGTGAACAATCAGACCAATAGATGCGTGTGTTTAAAACAGTGAATTGAATTTGAAAACCCACTATGTGAGCCAAAATAGTACTGAATTTACCACAGGTGATTTCCAAAACTTCCATTACACTGAACGTTATTCATACATGAAGGCTCTTGAGAGAATAGTGTAGGTAACATTGCCCTTGTCTCCTGATTCAAGTGGTCTCCCTAAATAAACCTGGCAAAGGCCCAAGTTACTTATTGTAGAGGGGCCACCTGGCCATACCATCATTAACAAAACATAGCCATTGTGTATTTCCCATTCTTTATTTAAAAATTATGCACAACACAAATTCTAATTATTTACAAATAGGTATGTAAGAAAAACGTCCACTTTAATAAATTAATTGTATGACTTCACAGTTTCACAAAATAATTGTACATCTTTATATGAACTAAAAATTAATAAACTCAGTGCATTGAAGATCAGATATTGAGGTTTTAGTGATGTTACTCTCTATGCATGAGTACATATAGACCTAAACATGCTAGCACCGCATACTGAAAAATAAAAAGAATGTATTAGACATAAAAAAAAACTAAAGAAGTAGCTACACAATTTACAATAAGTAAAAAATACATGTCACAACTTCTGCTGTAATTATATTGTCCTCTATTTTACACTAGAGGTGACTTAATTGATTAATATCAAATAAAATTATGTTTAAGTAATGACTCTTGGTCTAAGAACTTCTTACCTTAAACTTCGGATATTCATTCATTAATATTGTGACCATTCCCACATATGGTAGGAATCCCCTGGCTCTACCAACAATGTCTTTTTTGGTAAGCCACAGTTGACCTGGTGCATACAGACCTCTGTCATCAACACTATTGTTATCACCTTTGGTCAGGAATTTGACAGTGCTATTATCCCTAAAATCAATAGTAATTATATATATTATATCATCCATCTGACTGTAGACCCTTTACCCATATTATTAGGAAACCAGGAAGATTCGAAGCATTTTGGTATGGTATACCATGGTTGCGTACACCTACTTGTATAGAAATGCAATATACATTTTCATAAATATTGTATATAATCAAATATAGTAATACCACAAACAATATAGCTACACAACAGACGGCGCTTCAAATGTGTTTAAAACGAGCCGAATAATGAGGCTGTTGGCTGCCGCGAGCCTCATTCGCTTCTTTCGCCGGCATCTCGTTCACTGGAAACAATATAGATGGCGCTACGAACAGCCTCAATTCGATACGCTGTTGTCATATCCACTGAATTGTAGGTAAATTTGAGTTTAAAAAGTAATATAACTAATTAGGTACTTAAAAAGTAATATAACTTCTGTTAATTTATTTTTGATCATACATTGCATGTGAAATTTTACCCAGTTCCTATTATAAAAAAGGCTGAAATATTGTACAAACCCCTGGCAATGCAAAAAAGGTGTTTGTAATGAAAAGTGCGAGATTTTGAGAATTACACGTTAATAGTTATTTATTACAGCAAAGAGCTATATATTAAGTTTTACACTGACTATTTCATTAGAGTGTTTTTTACTGGTAAAACGTCATAGCAACTGCTCGTTTCCTATTGACAAAACTACTATCTGCCCGTTAATTGAGTGTTTTTTTTTAGCGACAAAACTATGACAGGTCCATCAGAAAGGTGTCTGGTATAACTATTATTGGGAGTTTGACAAACGTCATTATAATTGTACATTTAATTTTGTTAACAAATGAATAAAGCTTCTGTTTGTTAACACGGTGCATTATCTAGTTTTTCTCGTGAAATAGTCATGACGAATACCACTCGAGAAAAAATTGTATAGACAAAATTATTCTCAAGGTTTTATTCAAGTTTGTTGCTTTTCGGCAATTTCGCTCATGACATTTTTGACAAAATCACTCGCTCTAACGGCTCGTGATTTTGATACCAAAAATTTCATTCGCGAAATTGCCAAGTAACAAATTTTCATACCTTTTGAAAATTTTGCCGACAAAATTTTTTCTCTTGTGATAGTATATATGAAAATTTCTTATATTCTTATCACAAAATAACGTGTAGGTAATAGGTCTGAGCCGATGTAGTAAAGTCTACCTCAGAGAGAAATTAATAACTAAAGTGAGAGAGCCAGATGTACGTTACTTTTTGCGGACCCTGTTACGGTGGCGCCACCGTGGGCATCTAAAACAAACTATGTGCTCACGGTAGATAAAGTAGGTATTTATACCCACATCGCATGGTCGGTATAGTAGGTCACATTTAGACCATTCATGGAAAATATTTAAACTTTTTAAATTTAGTGAGCAGGTGAAAATAAAACAAGACAATTTAAACCAAACGAACGATAATTTATTATTCTTTACATTTCAACAACTGGAATAAACTCTTACATCAAAAAGTTAACTCTGTAGATAGAAAAAAACAGCCTACTATAGGAACTTTAATTTATTAGTGAAATCACTAACAAATAATATAAAAAATACATCTTCTTTATAGGCAAGAAAAGTTAAACTCTTGCACACTTAATTTAAAAGTCAACTAAGTATATAGATAATAGCATGATACAATAAACGAAAGGTATGATACCTAGTCGTCTTAAATTCGTTCGCTGCGCGCAGTGACGTCCTTGCGTGATTGGCTTCTATTGAAATGCATACGTTATTAGCACATACTCATTGTGTTTTACCTATTTTCTCTATTTCTCAGGAAAATTTGTATCCTGGGTGAAATTAAAAACTAATTATTAAATATTAATACTATTTACTTAATAAAACAAAACTAATATTCAACATAACTTTTATGATGAATGGATCAAAATAGTTGTATTGAAAACAGCATTTTTTGCAGTGGCGGCTCGCGGCTTTGAAAAGTGAGGAAGAGCTGCCGACGTCGATAGAGGGAAAAAATTTTGGGATCCACGCCAATTTGTTAATATTTATTACCTGTATTTTAGGTACCTCATCAAGAAATTAAATATATTCATAATGTATTAGCAACAAATCGTTTTGTTGCTAATACAAATGTCTACTAATAACACACTAAAACTAGAATATATAGAAAATATCTCTTGTATAATACTATAATGGATCAACCGTTGAATGTAAATAAAAAATAATTCCAAGAATTCACGGCGGAATGTCCCCTAATAAACTCGCAATAAACGAAACAACGTGTTTTCGCGTTGATCTGGGAATGGCAGTGCTACACGCCAGCTCTTCCAATCATTACAAACCAAACAAATGTACGACCATTAAGACGTCATCGTTGTCATGGCAACCAACTAGTTGCGCTTATACTTTTGATGACTCGACGGCTCTCGAGCAATACCTCTTCCATAAAGGTCTACATAAATGATAATGAAATTGACACTGCTGTCGGCGCGTACGCGAAAAGAAATAAACATTTTCATGTGCGTTCACCTCTGTTCTATTCCATAGTGGACTTAACGGGCGAGATTCTTATGAAGCCTTGATTTTAATATTTGAAAATAATTGAATTATTAGTTATTAGAGGGGTAACGGGAAACAGATTATTCCTAAACTAAGAACATTTTATCATTGAATCTTAAAATATATTATTTTACTGATGAATGAATTAATTGTATTTCTATAAATTACATTTTCTTGAGGAAGTGGCACTTCCCCTACTTCCGCTGAATAGCCGCCACTGATTTTTTGAAGAACGTAGTAAACTTTTACTTTTATCTAAAAAACGTTTATTGAGTATTGGCCAATCGATAGCAAAAAAAAGGAAATCGATCATAATACTTTTTTCTTAATTAATAATTTTAGTCATCATTCTTTTTTTTAGGAATCAAATACTCTCCATAGAACAAGATATAGAAGAGCTCATGTCAAGTAATTTATGTATATTGTTTTGTTATTAATAAAGTATCAGCATTTGCAGATTGAAATATGTTTTCAAGTGCCTGCATTTGGGTCATAAATTCTGCTGATGGCCTAGATAATGCAATCACATTAAGATGAGCAGTCCATGTGTAATCTGACAGCTCTCTGGAAGCATCACTTTGTTTAGCCTTGTGATAAATGTAACTAGCTAGATGTTCTAAGGCATCATATTCCATGTCACTTAATTCCTTGTCCAGGTTATCCAAGGGTGCTTCCGAGGGTACTTGGTTTTGATTATCTTTTATTGAAGAAAAAACGGCTCTACATAAATTTATTTCATCAATTGCTAAACTTGGTGTCAGTAATTTCTCAATCATTGTTTTCTATATTTTTATAGAAAGCAAAACATACCATTAGGAAATTAAGAAAACATTGTTAACAGGAATGTCAATAAATTATTTCTAATTATAGAAACTATAGTTTATGGTGATTATGTAAAAAGCCAAACAATAAACTACATGCCTTAAAATTACAAACCTTTTGTAAATCTCATCCACGACTGGTTTTCTATTTGTTTTTTCATAACGAAAATCTTTAGATGTATCTAGCTTCATTTTTGGCATTGGTAAATTTTTGGAAGGGGCAGCTTCATTTTTTAAGGCTCTAAATCGACCATTCTTCGGCAAATATCCAAGTAGTTCATGTTGTAAATTACGTACATAGTCATCTTCCTCAAAATGTTTTGAGCAAATACGTGCAGAAGTTTTATTAAATTTATCCTTACGAAAACACAGGTGAACCCATTTACTACACATTACATCCGTATACAGCATACCTCATTATTAAACGTTTTTTAATTAAAAATACCAACAAACACCGTTTAAGGAACAGTAACGCCAACAAAATTTAAATGTAAAACATACGAATCTCAAATGCAAATGCATGTTGTAAATGCCGGCCGGCGCGCGGCGCCAAACAACGCTCGCAATGACGTCACAAGCGAATCGTCGCCTGCGCGATATCATATCTTCCGTTTATTGTATCATGAGATAATAGTACATAAATAAGTAGGCCAACCTTTGCCTTTGCATGCTTAAACACGAAATACGGGAAAAAACAGCCAATGTTAACATGGGAACTATAATAATTTATAAGTTAAACCACTAACAAATAAATAATATAAAATAATATATTATATATTATATTTCCAAACATAAGAAAATAAAATTCTTAACAATTTTTATAATTTTAATATTTATACTCGAGCTACCCTTTTATTCTAAATACTCTCGTACCGTAACAATCCAGCAGCAGTTAATCCCAGAAGAAAATAATTATTATTACAAATAGTTACATTCATGGTTTTCATGCAACTTGGTCAAAAAATGTTTTATTATTTGTTAGAAATAATAAACCATTATTTAAATGTGTATTAATCATACCTTGTCTTAACCACTTGAACGAAACTGCTTTACTTTTGCAGCACACCTTGTCACTGGTTATTAACAAACACGAAACTCAAAAACTACACGCAAACACAATATATAAATGATAAAAAATGACGCGACGTTTCCCTGACAGCTTGCATTACATTGACGTTCTACTCTATTCTCTATTAATTCCAAATGCCACCGTTTCAAACGGCGTGCGCGTCTAAATTGCTCGGTAGCAAATAAACGCTATCTACAAAATGCCCTATTCAATAAGCCCTCTCACTTTAGTTATTAATTTCTCTCTGGTCTACCTATAATATAGCAACAGGATGCAGTTCGTGCTGGCTATGGTTCGCGCCTTGTCGTGCGGACTCGTGCATTCGTGGCGGGCTGGCTAGGTAGACAGGTCCGTACCGACACAACAAAAGGAGTGGAACCCCGTGCAGCTTTTGTTAGGTTGTTGAAAATTACACTTCGAGAGTTTTCGGTTGCCCTGAATTTGAACAAAATAACGAAAAAATCTAGAATCAACCCTTGAAGACGTGAGGGGATGAAAACACCTCTACAGGAGGAATAATAGGAAATTATGCTCGGAAGGAAGAGAGTTTGGGTGCGCTATATCTGAATAAAATAATAGAAAAAAAATATTGAGCGCGTCTGCTAGTACTCGAGACTGATGTTTAAACATATCCTATAACGACATCGGTTGTAAAAAAAAGATTACAACAGCACATTGTGTTCCCAGGCGGTCACCCATCCAACTACTAACCACGCCCGACTTTGCTTAACTTCGGTGATCGGACGAGAACTGGTATTTTCCACGTGCTATGGCCGTTACCTGTACATTTTAGCTTGTTAACAAACACATTCGCATTTATAATAGGTTTGTTCTAGCAGCGATTTCAAACGGTACAAAGCCATCCGGAGTTTGCGCATAGCGATATAGCTTGTACCGTTTTAAATCGCTGTTAGAATAAACCTAATATTAGTTAGGATTCTTTAATAATACTCACTGGCAGCTTCGGAGTGGATTAATTCACTGCACAAAATCGACACAAAAATCTAATGCCACCAGAAATAACATCAACATATGGACACAGCTTATTTCATATTTACGTAGTCATCTTGAGCCGACATTATTTGAATTGGGAAAGTCAATAACCAAATTTTGCAAATTTTATAAGAGAGCCATGATTCAATATTGTTTTAAACGTCTGGGCATCTGAATAATACTTTTGACAGTTCGTTTAATTTCAAATAAATAAATTCAAATTTGTGGTGGATTTTGAAGCGAAAATTCATTTTAAATTCAACCGTCCACTAAAAATAAGCTGTGCTATGGATTCAAATACACTGCGATTATAATAATTAAAAATAATACTTTTGAGGGTTCGTTTAATTTAAAATATGCTTTTTTATCGTCTAAAATGCATTTAAAACGATTTTAAATGGCAAAATTGTATATAATACCGCCCTAGCGGCTAGAATCGGTTTGCGCATTTTCGGCCCATTTGCCGAGATATACTCTCATACCGCCGCGTAAGATGTTTACACATCAAAAATAAGATGTACCCCTAAAAAGTTGAGTAGATGGAAACAGCCATTTTTCAAATATCTACAGAAAATGGTTGAAAATTTCACTCCGGAGGTTTTACAGTGCGCTACACCTGAATTAAATAATGAAAAAAATTAGTGATCGATCCCTGAAGAGCTATAAGGGGGATGAAAGCACTATCTCATGAATCTTTACAGGATACAATGCACTCCGGGTGTTCTCCAATCCGTTGAATCTGAGTGAAATAATAACATAAATTTGTTTTGAAAGTCGCGGGGATGAAAACACCCTTTTTTTGAATCTCTATAGGAAATAACTACGCTCTGAATATGAATAAAATCATAAAATCAACATTTGACGAGTTGCGGAGATGAAAACACTTCATTTTTGAATCTATACAGGAAATATTTTAAAAATGCGGTTCGAGTGTTTTTGAGTGCACTGGATCTGAATAAAATAATGAAAAAGTCGCAAATTAACCCCAGAAGCATTGGGAAGATAGAAACATTTCCCTTTTAATTTACAGGAGATCCTTGAAAATACCACCGCGAGGATTTTCTAGTGGGCTAATTCTGAATTAAGTTAAAAACAACAGGATCAACACCTGTAAAGATTTAAGGGGATGAAAACGATCTGTTTTGAATCCACAGGAAATAATCGAAGATTGCAATTCGGAAGTTTTGTCGTGATGTGGTAATGAAGAAAATCTGGGTACACCTTTAAAGAAAAAAAAAATGATAAAAACACCCCCTACCTCGAATCTCCCCCGGAATTAATTGCAAATTGCCCTACGAGAGTTATCGGTTGCGCTATATAAGGATTTTTTTAAATTACTGAACGGAACATGAATGTTTGTGAGCGAGGGTAAATATGAAAAAATAGCTAATTTAATACAATACACACAGTATGTCCATAGATTGACTCAGAAAGAAGAAGAACTGTTTTATTTGTGCATTTTCGAAGAAAAGATTCACCTTTACTTGTCCTGAAACGTTAAAAAATTATTAGTTAAGCATATTTTACATAACCTTAGTAAAGCATATTTTACATAACCTTATAAATAAAAGTTCTTTTCCCGCTGAAGTTACTTTTATTCTTGAGGTTTTTGTACTTTTTTTAAATTTTGCATGTATGGTATTTGTTTTTTGCTAATTAATGATATTTTAAAGTTTCGGGACAAGCAGAAGTTCCTATATTTGATTGATTGATGCATGACCGTGCATCGTTTAATTTATTATTAACGTTGCAAAATGTGAAAAAATTGTCAAAATCTGTTAACCCATTTTTAGTTATATAGCATTAAAAATTGATTAGGTAAGTGTCTACCTACTTAAGTGTTATGTTTGATTGGTTATCTAAGGTCAAATGACATGAATGTTACTATGTTAGTTTATAATATGATCTAAGCGTGAATGCAAGGATTAGCAAAAACATCTAGAGATATCTTGGTAACGCATACATATTATACCTATATCGGGTGCTGTTCGTCGAACTTATCAAAGGGTCAATTATTGTTTTCCCTAATTTTATTATTATTTTAGGCAAAATACTATTAATTGGAAGTCGTAGAAGAGCATTAAAAAAAGTTTTGCTTAAATAATAAATCCAAGCTTTTTCTAGTAAACCAGGTAAAAGTAAACCATTGAAATAATTCCGCAAACTTTTAGTTTGCGAACCAGGTACATATTAATGATTAATAATAAAAACATCGTAGAAATAATAATAGTTTAAAATATCATATTCAAATGACATAGCTTTTTCATTTAATTTTCGAAAATTTTGTCTCTAAAATAATTAGTGAAGCCAAGAATTGACCCCATTGAAATTTACATAGGCTTTCGTGCTCGCCCGACGATGTAACATCACAAATCGTAACCAAAAGTTTGCATTTTTGAAAAAGTTAACAGCAATATCAATGATGACCGATTATAATACAATCAATTTATCAATAAGTGATAAACCAAGTACTAGAGAACTTGATATCATTGAGTTTCTCAACAGTCATAGTTTGGGTGAAAATTGTATTTGTAACAAAATGTCTACTACAAATGCAAAAGTAAAAAGTTCCTTCAGACTGGGCGTACCGGAAGATAAGCATCATGAAGTAATGGCATCTGAGCTGTGGCCGGAAGGCACCTTGATCAAACATTTTCAGAATTTACAGCGGAACCAGGGTTCCACAAGGAGACAAATAAACAAGCCAACATAATCCGCTTGTTTCATATTAATATTCAATCAGTCCGGCAGAAAATGAATGAACTAGAAGCTTTCATTGAGGATTTGAATACTGACATTATTTGCCTCAGTGAACATTGGCTATGTGAATCTGAAGTGCAGGGGCTTCAGTTAGCCAAACATAAATTGGCCACCTCTATCTGCCGAAAAGATCATCGAGGAGGAGGCGCTGCAATTTTGCTTAATAAAAATTATGATTTTACAGTCGTAAATGAAATCAATGCGATGTCGGTTGAAATGTCAATTGAAATATGTTGTATATATTTAAAGAAACTTAAACTTTATATAATATCACTTTACCGATCACCATCTGGTTCATTTCAGGTGTTCTTGGATGCTGTTGAGGGAGCTCTCGGCTTTGTCCGGGAAGACGGTCATGTCCTTATGGCGGGTGATTTTAATGTTTATTTTGGCAGAGAATCGGAAAATAGTAAGGCTCTCTGTAGTCTTATTAACTCTTTTGGTCTATTTCAGATGATTAATGTGCCAACTCGTCAGAGTCGTTGCCTTGACAATGTTTTCTCTGATCTGGAGGAAGGGAACTACTGGGTCTCGGTGGTTGACTCTGCGCTATCTGATCATCTTGGTCAACTTGTCAAATTCCAACTTCCTCATAAAAAAGGTAAGCCTGCATATTCTAAGACAGTCTGTAGACCAATTTCAATGGAAGGTAAAATGGCCTTTTATTCATTTGTCCAACAATTGGATTGGGAATTTCTTAAGTGTAACTCCTTGACTGTGGATGAAAAATTTACTCTCCTTCAAGACACCTTGACGGAGGCATTTCTTGCTTCTTTTCCAGAGAGAACCTATCACAAAAGGAACGACCAGAATCGCACTATTAATTGGTTTACTGATGAGGTAAAATCAATGAGGTAAGTTCTTCATTTTTTGAAGGATTTATATAACCAAACTCCTTCTGATGCTCTAAAAATCCAAATAAATGGATATAAAAAAAGGTATCATTCTGTTCTTAAAGAGGCCAAAATTGCTTCCAATGACAACCTCATTGGCAACTCTACAAACCCAATTAAATGTATGTGGAATATCATTAATGAGTATCGTGGAGTTATAAATGATAGTCCAAAATATGATGTTTCACCTGATGATTTTAATAACTTCTTTGTCAACATAGCTCCTGATTTGCAAAGTCAATTGAATGGTTCTAATCTTGATCCAGTTGATTTGCTGAACATACGGCAGGTGGAAGAGTTCACTTTTGGCGAGGCTAGTTTCAATGACATACGAGACATTATTACCAATCTAAAGAATAAAAAAAGCAGGGATCTCTTTGGCCTGACCACTGAGCTCATAAAGAGCATCAAAAACATTATTCTTATACCCCTAACAAAACTCATCAATTCCTGCATCAGAGCAGGTGTTTTCCCGTCAGTCCTTAAGAGAGCCATGGTGGTACCAATTCATAAAAAGGGTGCTACAACTGATCCTAGTAACTTTAGACCTACTTCATTACTTCCTGTTTTGTCAAAGGTTTTCGAGAAGTTTATGGCCTTTCGTATAGTTAGTTTCTTAGAGGCTCACAATCTATTCAAACCCCAACAGTTTGGCTTTAGGAGGGGAGGTAGCACAACTTTGGCCGTTTTGAATATTGTGTCGCAAATTCAGGAGGTGTTTGAGGGTAGGGGATACTTGTCGGCTGCATTTTGTGATTTAAGCAAAGCCTTCGATTGTGTTCCCCATGACCTGCTCTTACAAAAACTGTGTAAATACAAATTTGATGAAATCAGTGTACATCTTATATCTAGTTATCTATCCGGCCGATTCCAGGTTGTGAATGTTGGTGGTGTGAGGTCGTCAGAGAGAGAGGGAAAGGTGGGGGTGCCACAGGGCTCAATACTGGGCCCTCTATTATTTCTAATTTACATCAATGATTTGCCTGACATTGACCGCATTAACAAATATACACTCTTTGCGGATGATACCACCATATCCAGCACTGGTCTAGAGGTTGATGTGGCAGATGCAGCCTCAAGTGAGGCACTTAATACTGCAGTGGATTGGTTCAGAGCAAACCGGCTCTTTTTGAATGTCCAAAAAACCCAGAAAATGATATTTTCTATGAGACAGCTTCCTACTGAGTGTGAAGGTGTGTGTGTGGAGTTCCTTGGGGTGCACCTGGATGCAAGACTGCGATGGGGGTTTCATACTGACTGCATTTCAGCTAAGTTAAGCTCTAACATCTTTCTTTTGCGTAGGCTCTCTGATAATGTTTCTAGTTCAATTCTATTGCAGGCTTATTTCTCTCTTTGCCATTCTCACATTGCGTATGCCATATTAATTTGGGGACATGCACCTGGAGCCATGAATGTTTTTTTTTTTGGAGTACAGAGAAGGGCAGTAAGGGTTGTGGGGGGTTTACAGTACAGAGAGGATTGCCATTCTGCATTTGTCTCTCTTCGGATATTAACGTTACCGTCTATTTTCATTTTAGAGTGCCTGTTATTTATGCAAACTAGGCTTAACCAACTAGTTAGACATTACGACTTGCATAATCATGACACTCGCAGGAGACGTGACTTGGTGTCCACTTACAGACGTCTTGAGAGGTGTAGGGATGGTCCCGGATGTTTGTCTCTGATTTTTTATAATAAGTTTCCCCAAGTTGTCAGGGAGCTCCCCCTTGCAGCATTCAAGAGGACAGTAAAAAGTTACTTATCAGCAGAGCTTTCTATAGCATTGACGAATATTTAAATTTTAATTTTGATGTGTCATATTTTTAAACTTTATTGTCTAATTTTTGTACTTAGTCCAGTTATGTTATGCTAGTTATATATTTTACTTGTTCCCAAATTTTAACTCTTTTAAGTGCTTGTCAACTGTTTTAGTTGTAAGTTTTAGTAATTTTTCTTTTTACTGACGTGTGTAAATACTCTTTTGTATATTGGCACTAATAAATAAATGAAATGAAATGAAATGAAATATAAATTACCTAATTAGTCTTATTAATATTAACCTCTACAACTACTTAAATCTTGAATGTTAATGCTATCTACTATTACTATATATACTTTAATAGAGACTGCATTGTCCTAGTGATAATACTATTTTCAGCAACTATATTTTTACGTATCACACCGAAGCACCCATATCCTACACAATTCAGGATTTTTATATGGAAACCTAAACATTCTAACCCCCTCACGCAGCTTAGATTTTCCACAATTGAAATATTTATATGTATTTCCAGCCATGCTACAAAATGGAAAATATGTGTAGATATGAATGAGAATATTCCTGCTCACAGGGATAAAATAGTTTACCCAAAGATTTTCTTCATACCATCAAGCGTAACAGCAAGCCCATGCAAATGCTATTCAATATTTTCTATAGATCTTCCTTTCTTAATTATTATGCTTCTATAAGTATTTTTATAAATGTAAATAAATATTAATTTGGCGGCGCCCGAAATGACCGGGAAACCCAGTCACCAGTTGCACACAGCTACAAACAAATTAGTTGTTGCTCTTCACCCGCGGATCGCGACAACCCTTCCATGAATTTGTTTCTTCCACCGCAAACAAATAATTAGCTACGCGCTATCCACGCATCCTATTATTTGAATCGAACGATATCGGCAACAGTGCAGAAACGGCGACGATCGGATGCTGGGAGTAAATTTGCAGCGAAAATTAAATTTATGTCGCTCGCTGCATGTAATGCCATCTCATAAGTATGATAGAGGTTCGGCGTTCGTCAGATCACCGTTTCATTTCTTGCCATTATGACCAGACGTCTGTTGCGTAGCTATATTGTTTGTGGTAATACTGATGGTAAATATATTTACATAAGTATAAAACTAAAAGAACAATTTATTCCTTAATTTACTGATGTTTTTATAAAAAGTAAAACAGACATTAAAAATAAAATTAAATGATATCAAACCAAGTATCAATCATATTTCAAGATTAATTCAGAAATTTTTAAATTTTTATGGTAATACCCAAGCAAGTAGAAAAAGAGCAGTTTGTTAATGAAACCCTTTATTTGCAAGTGGCTTTCAATACAAAACAGGTAGAATGATAAAATATAATAAACAGTTATTGCTGGATTTATTACTCTCTATCTCTCTCATTCAAAATAGACTATAAATGGAACACTTACTTTTCATGAAGTTTCAAAACTCTGTGAACTATAGGAATGTCCCTTCCCTCAACTTTGAACACCACAATCTCTCCAACCCTAACTGGCTCCTCAGGATAGTTTGTAAGAAAAAGCAAATCTCCTCGGTGGAATGCAGGTTCCATGCTACCTAAAATAAAAATAAGAAATGTGCGTTTACTCATGTATTTTTGGTTTTTGCAGACACTCTCTTGGTATATATATTTAAATAGTTTTCCATCCTTGATTAAAGAAATAAAAAATATATTTTGTTAAATCTTTTGACCAAATTAATGATGCAGAATGCATAAGTCAGTTCTGTATTGTCTACAAGTAGAATTAATCTTCTTACCTGAAAGTACAACCACTATAGGACTCTCACTACCAGTCACTACCATTAATCCTTTCCAAATCATCAAAGCAGATGACACTATCATGCCAAAGCTTAAGACTTGGTAGAAAAACTGCAACAAAATAAGTATTCTATTTTTTTTTTTTTTTTTTTTTTGATATAGGTATATAGCAAAGAATTTAAGAGACCATTGGTAGTTATGAGGTCAATCGGTTGTTTCAAAGGGTGAACATTTTATCTAAATTCCCACTGCATGTAGTTGTCACTTGGATATACTTAATGTTTGTTTGCTATATGTATATTGAATGCTATCAAAAACTTTTGTGTATGATTATTGAGGAAGACATTTAAGATAATATTGGTAATCACGAATTAGCTGTTTCAAAGGGTTAGCAGGTGTTGTCACTTGCAGGCACATACAGTTTCCCTTCAGAATTTAATTCTATATACCTAATTATGATAATCTGTAAACATTCATACTATAAAGTAATAATCTTGAATCAAGATATCAGTTTTATTTAGAGATTAAGCTAGAGACTACAGAGTAATTGAAGAAGGAAGAAAACATACAGTCCAACCATCATCTTATCCTAAATATAATCAAAACACATTAGTAAAAACAATTGTAAACATATACCTAAATGAGAAAATGTAAAATTTGAAGTTAAGAAATTATAATGGAATAATTTGTAAAAATAGAAGAAAATAATTGGTCTGATTAAAAAGACCATAATATTAAAAAACCCTACACTATGTTTACAGTAACAACCAACAACTCATGCCCAAAATGTATGGATAAAATAAAATTTTATTCTAACACAAAACTTTTAAAGTGCAGCCTATTGGGGCAAAATTATGAAAATTTCACAAAGGTTGGCATAGATTAGCACATGTTTGACATCCAAGGCATCCAACCCTGTTTCCTATAACTACGGCATGCATTCAGTGCTGAACCTAGAAATTTACAACACCAAACCCCAATCCACTACAATAAAGACCACAAGTTTTATGGGATAATATTTTTTGTCACTGCATCTATTGCCATTGTGTAGATATTTATTAAATGTATTTTATATAACCAACCTTGGCCGCCGGCCCTTTGAGCTACCCCTGTGTGTAAATGTACCTACATAAGAATATACTTTACTTTAACAAAAACACTAAATAAAAAAAGTATCGAGCAATACTTTTCTTGTTTTCAAGTGAAATTTCTCGGTAACATTACCTGGCGTTTATTCATCCGCTTAACATCATCAAAAATTGCAGCGACATCCATTTTCAGTTAGAAATTTAATGCACCAGAGTTTTTCCGAAATATGTAGAAACTCCACGTCAGTCGTTGTCGTTGAGGCAGTTCCTTGCGAGGTTAAGGTTAAAATTATTGTTTATGACTTTGACAGTTGACTTATGACATGACTTGAAGCTTTGACAAGGGAAGGGAGGTCAAAGGCTTGAAGGATATTTCATCAAGGTTACCACAATATACTGCTCTTTAACCACTCCATATATTTCCTAGCACCATAACAAGAGGTTGCCCGTACCACATCAGAGGGCTTCAGAGTTGAGCGCGCATCACAACTGCTCTGATACACTCGAAGAATGACACTTTTTAATATCGTATTCGACTACTCGAGTATACAAACCAGTATTCGTTCGGATATACGACGGCACGCGAGGATTAGGTAATTATTTATGTTCGACTTCACGGAGAGACCGGAGTTCGAAGCTTTTGAACAGGAATTTTTGGCAGTGCAAATTGCAGAAATCAGCAACTTAACTTAAAAAAGTTCCTGTATTTTTTTCTTTCGTTTTAGTGTTGAAATTATTGCGCTGACATAGCGATAACTTTTATGATATGTCTAACAACCTATCACTATGATTTATAACGTGTCTAATTATATTTCAATCTGTCATCATTAATAGCTCATTTTCGTTATTTAGAAGAATGTTTGTAATTTCATATGATAATAAAAATGGCCGATGCCGGTTCACACACCAATTCGGCTGGGCTTTTCTAGCGAAGATGCGCAGCCTTCTCGGTCATCTTCCTCCCGGCACCACTGACATTCCGGATCTTCCACGATACACAGCAGTTTAAGGGAAAGCGCCCTGTGAGAAGCCCGTTACAACCCTCGTCACCTGCCTTGTCTGAGCCAGCAAGGCCCGCACTCTACAGAGCGGTTAACCCGAGAAAATCCTAGTCTGCCATAGATTCTTGGCCGGCATACTCATTGCGTTTCTTAAGATGGCGGCCGTACTGTAGAACACACCTATTATAAGCTCATGTCACATTGCAAGCACTGTGAAACCCCGACGTGCCAGACGATCAGCCTCCCCAATGTATTTCCTTCTGAAGGTTCTAGACAGGTTCTCATACCGGCATTTAACGACCACATACACCTCGGCATGGAACAGGTTGCACAAGTCCCAAGGGCGAAAGCAAGTCTCGACCTTGCGGTTTCACAATACACACCCGCCTCAGTACCACCGCGTTGGAGTCTTCCGTGCACCAGACGATCCCGTTAACTGGCTGTGGACTGCGATCCGCCCTCAACCAGACATCTCCATACTATAGGATAGAGTATGTGAAATATGATGATGAGGTTTGCTTGATATGAAGGTGGGCAGAATATTGTCTGCCTTCGTTAAGAGTTGCGGACATTCATCAGCCATCCTCCACCAGATTTTGATAAGTTCGCTCGGGATATTATTGGCCCTTAAGTGACCGAGACTTTTCAGTCTGTTCTGTATGCAAACCTCAATATGCCTCATACTCTATGAATAGGTGACGGGGCTGCATATAGTCAGTTAAAAAGTCCTGGGGGTACCGTCCCCATACCATTGTAATTCACTCCCACAGAAGCCAATCTCTAAACTCTGCCCAACTAAGCCCTAGATATTGGCATTTGAGTACCAAGCTACCATAAGATAGAATCATAGACTCGTAGGAGATAGTCATGCTATACAGCCTTGTAAATCCAGTGAAAGATAAGATAGGTACTCGGCTGTAGGTCTCTCGTGGATCTAATTGCTTTTTACAAGCCCACATAGCATTATGCACCTTCTTAATGCGTTTGCTAACCTGTCCCTTCCATGTCAACTTAAAGTTCAATATGACGCCGACATGATTAATGGGCGCTTTGTACTTTGTATGTACCGGCCGAACAAGTTAAGGACCGAAACAGTGTCTCCCAGCTTACACCTCCTCGTAAAGAGTATCAATTTGGTCATGTCTGAGTTGACTCTGAGCCCCTGAGTCCACTACTTGGCACTACTTCGCTAACAGCCATATAAGAATATATAAAAATATAATGGATAATTGATCGTAAAGACGAATTAGACAATGGCTACCATACTATTAGTAGGCGCACATTGTCTCCAGATATTTTGTGTCCAGTTCACTACTATCCGGGTGAAAACCGAACAGGGAGCAACACAAAATATTATTATGCTGTTTTTCACTTTCAGGACTTTCAGGCCCTTCCCAATCCTATGTACGGACGCTCGGACGCAGTTGTGCTTGTGCAGTAGCATAAATAGCTGAACCCTTGTTTGCAGTGTTGCCAATGACACGGAAACTTCCGTGTTTTCACGGATTTTTGAAATTAGAACACGGACACGGATTTTATTGGGTTCCGTGCAATGAAAACACGGATTTTTTATAGATGATTTGTCGTTATTATATGTATGTGTCATATGTCCATTTTAATATTGTTATGGTTTTCCCGTGGGTTCTTAACAGAATTACAACTTTGCTATTTTCAACTAATACTCTCTTTATTCACTACCACTGTATACAATTTAACACTCTAAGCTACTCTTATAACTTTACTCAATGATCAACTGAACTGAACTCACTAACCGACTGACTAACATTGGCCATAGGTCTGCTTATATATAATCTCCAATTCATCACGAATATTCGGGAAGTATTCCGAGGCCACTCTATATAATCTCGACGAGGCCATCGAGACAATTCCAGCGATCCGGAAACTTGGCGACCGGCCGGGCGATGAGTCATACAGACAGGGAAGCGAGCGGCACGGCGGCGGCTAGTTTTATAGGGTAGCACAAAAACGTTCGGATGGTTGTTAGGCTAGCCGTAACAACGCTTATTTTTAATCGATATTTCATATAGATATTATTCAATCCTAAAAATAGATGTGCCAATCAACTGGTCTCTTTAGATTCAAAGATGCGTTGATAAACCGGAATTTCAAAATATTGACGACCAAGTACAATTTTGGGCTTTGGGTCAAACGCTCAATGCGAAAGTAATTTCACCATGAGCGCCGCTAGGAGGGGGCAGTTGCCAGAAGTATTAAAATAATGCATAGTATAAAAATACATTTTAAATTCATTGGAATTTAGAAAAACTATTTACACGTTATTTTTGTTGACTTCCATCTCCAACCAACCCCCACCCCCACACCCTCCTGAAATTCGTTCTGCCGGCGCCCATAATTTTAACATATGAATCTAATTAAAACAAAGAAATTGTTTAATCACTAGTCATGCTGGCTTCATAGGTGGTAAGAAAATATATTGTGCTCTATTTAAGCCAGTCAAATCAATGTTAAAAAATGGTGAAGACGGATTCGGCATTGTCTTTGAGTTATCTTAAGTTGATTATTTGTAAAAAGAATAATTATTTTATGCTTGTTTCGAAAAAATGGATTAAATAAGAAGACTTTCTCTGCTTCTCATTTTAAGCGTCGTAAGCTGGTAAGCAACTATTGAATTATTCTATCTTAATTACCATCATGAAAAATCCGGAGTGGTGCATGTATGACGTCATATTCTATTTATTTTCTAGTTGAACATTTCAACTCAGTGCCATCTTTCTTCCAACAGCTTAACTCTTCGATATACAATTGATTTTACGTGTACAGTAACCATTTTTAAGCTACATTTCAGGGACACGGAAAAACACGGAAATTTTGAGGACTCTGTTACGGATTTTTTCTCATTTATGGTTGGCAACACTGCTTGTTTGTGATGTTAATTCTTGTAAATTATGCTCAACCATTTAACAAATTATAATGGCCAACATTTTCCTGTCTTTATTTCATAAGTAACAAAGTGTAAAGTTATAATATTTCTTTGTATCAAAATTCTCAGGAAAACAAACTTGACTATTAGGAAGAGGAAGTTAATGTAAATCCTGCTTTGTGCTTTTTTAAGGGCCCTTTTTGTTTCTGGAAATGGTTGAAAGAGAAACCTGACGAATGAATAATGAATAGAAGTTGTCAAGTGTCAGCTCTGTCACCTAAGCGCCTAAGCCCAACTGAATCGAAGCAGAAGACAAAATTCTAACCCTAACCACACTATTTTTTTATTAAAAACAAATCAAACCAAGACTAGGTTAAGATAATATTTATATTTAAGTAAAAAATGGTTCTTACAGTAGCAGAATTAAACAAACTCTTACGTACAGCTAGAAACTTTGAAAGAGTACTTAATAAGGTTTGTAAGTTGCTAAAATCTCATTTACAGCTAGCAGATGGCACCCTACATATCTACATAGTTTTATGGTTCTACTAAAGTGATGCTTGATCGCTAATGAACTTCTTAAAACTTCTCAGTTACTCTTAATATACAAGAGCTTTCACTTTTAGGTAAATATAATTTCTGTAGGTGATGGAAAGTGTACAGCAGAATTAAAAGTTGAAGAAGAACATTCGAATATAATGGGTGGCCTACATGGTGGAATATCTGCAACCTTAGTTGATAGCATATCTACTTATGCATTAGTTTCTCACAAGTATGGAGCAGTTCCAAACGTATCTGTTCATATTAACACAGAGTAAGAGTCCTAAGATTACTACATTTAAAGGTGCTTACAAATGTTTAAAAATTAAGATATCTTTTTTTTTGAGGGAATCTACATCGAAAACTTTCTGTAAGTGTATGTTCTAAATGGCTTTGTTTACCAGTTACAAGGGGTTCAAAATACTGTTTTTTTTTTCTTTAAATATTTGAACTATGTTATGAAAACATTGACATAGTAATATAAAGGGAAGGCAGTCAACTTATGTTGTCTGCGGGAAACAGCATTGGTGTTTTGTAATATTCCTTAAGATATATATTTATTTTAGGTATATTAAAGCTGCAAAGGTTGGAGATGAAATTGAAATCCTTGCTGATACGGTGAAAGTTGGAAAAACACTAGCATTTTTGGAAGTTTTTATTAGAGATAAGAAAACTGGAGCCCTTTTAGTCAAGGGATCTCACACAAAGTTCTTAATGGGGCCCAAAGAAAAGATTTGATGAATGTTTTGGATGTTGTGTAGTAAAACCTAGTGAATAGAAATAATGGAATACTGGTTGCCTTAAGTTTTATGTCTATCTAGGAATCATGTTTTGCATTTAAACTTTATATGCGGATAATTTGTTTATATTTCTGGGTTTTATTGATATATGCTGCAGTTCTAAGTTGCAATGTTGAACTAGTGGTTTATCATCTAGTCTATATTAATTTTTTTATAATAACCTAATTTTACCAGCATTGAGAAAGCCAAGTTAAACAATATTGTAAGGACAAAAACGTTAGAACTTAATAGAAAATAGAACAAACTATATTCAGTTCATATTTCTGTTTATAATATGTTAAAATAGGTAGGTATATACATGAAATAAAGTTGTTATATTTAAAATATTGCTTATTCAAGAAAATGAAAAACATCAAGAATGTAAAACAAAAATGTCCCAGCAGAAGATGATGAATTTCGCCTGTCGAATTAGTTAATGTTTTGTTCAATTT
>MU187909.1:0-15790 GCA_016904865.1 Pissodes strobi | reverse complement strand
AATCCAAGAAATGAATTATTTCTTACATTAATTCGGGTTAGTTTCTATTCATTTTGCTCCCAGAGTGAGTAGAGGGCAATGCATCAAATAAAAGCGGTGCTTGTATTGCATCATTTATTTACTATCCCAGAATGTCTAATATTTCATTTCATGCATGGCACTTCGCTCCCTCCAGGGGTTCAGGCATAGAAGACTAACCCAAGGCAGGCCCAAAATAAAAAAAAAAACTCAACTTTCGCAAACCTGTACCAGGCACTTGGTGTTAGTTGATAAACTATTTTTACATTATACCTGGGAAAGTAGTAGTGGAAGTCCGCCGTTCTAAGTCAATTTAATCTCAAAACTGGAACTTTTGTGGCTATTTTTTGGCTCAAATGTCGGGGGTTTTAAAGACACAAAAATATCTATAGTGTTTAATAGTAATATATATCGTTTCCAACACAGAAATATGCCCTAAATCATCTAGTTACTTTTTTTACATGCTAGAATAGCATAAATAACTCAATTTGGCAAATAATTACATAAACCAGTATATTTATGATTGTCTCGCGACAGTAATGATTTTGGCTGCGATCAAGGTCGAATGTTACAAATGCATGCTAACGCCATCTAGTGTAGGTGGCGTTGACTCGAGCGATTGCATTCGATGTCTTCACGATGCAATCAATTTGCAGCAAGCAAGAGCCGACGTGGTCTAGATATTTAGATGGGTAGGTCTGAATTCGGCGACCCGGGTTCAAACCCCGTTGTTGTTTTTTAAAAAAAAATGACGGTTAAGTTTCTAAACAGCTTTTTTCTTGATTTTGGGTATGTCTTGGGTTAGTTTTGGTTAGCAAACAGTTTTTTTCTTGATTTTGGGTATGTCTTGGGTTACGTTTGGGTTAGCACCTGGTTAGTTTCCTTTTCTTAAAGCCCCCCTAGCGAGCGGAGGGCCATGCGAAAAGTGAAATATTACTTATTGTAATATTCCGCGAATACATTCACAAAGAATCCTCCTTCTTTGTGAGAGACTCGTGAATATTTAGATCAACAGAGATGCTCCTCCATTTTGTAGGCACTGCCAAATGGGTAGTAAATTTATATGTTACTCAACTTCATGGACATTACATGATGCTAGGTAGTAGTAGTATACATGCTATACATTTCATAATTTCAATATGCAATGGCACACAATCCTGTGGAAGTCATGAGGTATATTCAGAAGCAGACAGGCATAGGGTGACACCTATGAATTAAGATCTCAGTTAAGATACACAAATATTATTTCTTAGTCAACTGATTGTGTAAGGATTTCTCATAAAAAATAAGGAACTTATTTTTGAAAGGAAGAAAATATGTTCATTTCAAATAGTCCAGAGTTCTAAATTATTTATATGGATTCACCGTTTCACAAGTATTTGATACAATATTTAACATACTTATTTATGTACTAATTCGCATATTGCTATATTTGAAACTATTAACTACACATCTACATTTACTATCCATATTATATAAGATGCATATACTACTACATTAATACAATTTTAAAATGGGGAGATCAATGTAATGTGCTTATATAATCCTTAATAAAATAAAACTAAGAATAGATATTAGAATGTCGAAGGGAGTGCTTAACTTGATGTATATAAGTACGAATTTAAAGGTTATAGATATTTTCTAGACACAATTTAATAGTTTTGACAAAGAAGGTTGGTGCTGTATCTCAAAGGCAGGTTGTAAATATTTTTTATTGCTCTATTTTACAAGGTGATTGGTTTTATGATACATTGATATGCTGGAAACGAAAAGACGTTAAATATCTAATATTGCAGTGAACCAAAGAGTAATAGGTGCAGCAAATGCTTTGGAATATTGAAGGAGAATCGCTTCAAAATACAATTACATACAATTTATTCCTTCTCCTATCCAAGCTAAAAGCCTCATCAGTAATACATATACCAAGATACTTTTTAACTGACCACCTCCAAGACCAAGAGCTGGCCGGGCCAACTATCTTTTAGGAGATTAAAATATATAATCTAATTTTTCAACATTTAACGTCAACTTGAATGCCAAGTAACTACATCTTGTTTAGTAGAAGTGTTAGGGGTCTATACTTTTTAAGCAACTATATTTATTGTTTTAAAAATAGGAATAAAATACATGTATATCATGTTTATGGTACTAGAAATAATTATGATAATGTATTGATTGTCCCTTTTAGAAGGTTTGATGGTAATCAGAGGTTTGCATGTGTAGTTGCACCAAAGATATTCAATTTGCTACCCAATAGTGTAAGAGAAATAAAAAATTACCATCAATATACAAATCAAGTTAAGATCTTTATTTCGAGAAACATGAATCATTTGTTAAATGTTTTGGGAATTGTGGTATGTTGTCAATTGTTTGACCTGAATTGTGCTGAGTGAGGATTGTTGAATATTTGTTTTTGTTCAGCAAGTGTTAAGCTGGGGTTGCGGAAACAAAATAGCTCACTTTGTATTGTATCTCAATGTTAAATACTATGTATGATAAACCTCTGCACATACAGGTGGCAACACCTAGGCGCATGACAGAACTTTTAGAACTTAGATAGGATAGGTGAATATAGGTTTAGATATGTATATTTAATGTACTTTTTTGAATAAATAAATAAAATAAAAATAAATAAAGAATCCATGGCCCACTGTATCAAATGCTTTTCATAAGTTGAGAGACACTATTATCTGTGTATCCTTAAGCTAGATGAATAAGAACTAAAATAAAAAAATCGCAAAAACACTGCATAAAATATCTGGGTTGTGGTATTGAAGAATGTACCCAAAGATGCTTTAATTTTTATATAAATCTGATTTTTTCACTTTCAGTTATTTGGTTTTATTTAAGTATGTAAGCAGGTTTATTTTGTTATATGTTATGTTTCAAAAATAAGTGTCTTGATAATAAACATGAATTTAAATTTGCTAGATATTTTTGCATTTAAATATAAAAATCTTATTTAAATAAAAAAATCCGATTTAAATAAATAAAAAAAGGGTTGTGCACTATGTGCGCATATCTGAAGAGAAACTTCTTAAACTTAAACGCCCTATTCTTATAAAGACAATTCCCTAGCCTTATAGATATCGTAACGGATTTGATTAAAAAGTAGTTTTTTTAAATATACCACTCAATTAACAAAAAGGGAAGGCCTAATTGAAAAAAAAATATTCTTCTTAAAAGTTTCGCTTATGTCTTGACAAGGTAATAGAGCAAATCCCATATTTTTTGCTTGTAAACTAACAAAGATATCACAATAAAATATCGTAACGCTTTTTCAGGACATCTCGTCGTGTCGTCTGACCTTCAAATTTTACTCCCGGCGCGCGTAAGAAGTTTCACTTCAAAAATTGTGTTTTTTAATTTATTTCAATAAAAAAAAAACAGCAACTCTTACAGAAACCTGCCTATTGTCTAAGATTCCTAAGTAGCCTAAGATTGTTGTAGTATTCTTAATTTGACTAACCTTAGATAATTTGGTCTTGTGAAGTTATTACTAGCCTTAGGTAAATTGTTGAGTTGGGTATTTAGCAATCTATTTTCGGGTTTTATAACAATGCATATAACTCTCTGGAAGGAGAAAATTCTGTCTGCAAGAGGTGACTGTGATAATTATTGTTCAGTTATATGTTCAACATGGTTCTCATACTTTATAATCTGATCTAAATACAGTTAAAGTTTCAAATCCGACTAGCTGTAGACGTTAGGCAGTGTATAGTCGGTATCATGCTTGTTCAATTGGAATTTTACAAATAATTTTGGGCGCCTTGAACGTATTTGCATATTACACTAATTTAATTACAGAAAGTACCATAAAATATCGAAGTGTCAGGTTAATTTTTTTCGTGTAAATTATAGTACAGCTTGTATCATGTATTTCATTTTTAGGTACAAAACAAAAGGTGTTTACTGGCTCAGTAACGCAAATTCATGAAAACTTTGGCTTCATTGACGACGAAGTGTTTTTCTCAAGAAATGTTTGTATCAAAGGCTCTAATCCACTGGTTGGAGATAGAGTGCTTGTTGAAGCGACTTTCAATCCTTCAATGCCGTTCAAATGGAACGCCGCTAGGGTTCAAGTGATGCCAAGTGGTCACTCCAGAGATCCAAGGCATAGTCAAGTCGAAGGTAACGGCTTTGGGAGACGTGGAGACATAGGTGGTAGAGATTTTGGGAGCAGAGACAATAGAGCAAAGCCCAATGTCGGTGACAGGAGAAATAGATCCCGCGATAGAGACGATGACGAAATTGATAGGAAAAGAAGGAGAGAGGATAGAATTAGGGAAAGAGAAAAGGAAGATAAGGATAGAAAGTCGCCTGTCAGAAGAAGATCTAGATCACCGAAAGCCCGCAGGAGGACCAGAGCCGTTCCCAGATATATGGTGCAGATTCCTAAAATCACTTTGAACTTGTAAGCTTTTTCATTATCAAGATTCTACATGTTGTAAATTTTCCTGAAATAGATTTCATGATTATCTTAGAATATATTACAAGAAAAATTGAATGTGACAACTTTTATATCATGACTAAAAGTATCATATTTTTTCAATTTTTTTAAATGTAATATTGATAAAATGGAGAATTTTTTTTTAGTTGCAAAAATATGCCTTGTTCCAAATAATGACTGTTTTCCTATCTGGTTTTAATGTTTACCTTTATGTTGATCTTAATTGTAAATTTTGCAATAATGTTATTAAAGCTAGGTTTGCTCATAGAAGCGTTTCTATTTATATTATGGGCGGCCGTTTGCGAAATTTATGTTTTAATTTATTTCTTCCAGAACTCAGGCTGATTTGTTGGAAGTAAAGAAGCGCTATTCGAATTTGTATATTCCGTCCGATTTCTTTAACACTTACATTCGCTGGGTGGACGCTTTCCCTGCAGATAAACCTTATTCTATGAATAAGCCATGTTCTTTTCATATTATGTATAAAGAACTAGACCCTATTGACCAAAACGATGCTGTATTGGAGCCTTCTGATGCGGATTACAAGTTCTCTGCTAAGGTAGGTCAAATGTTAGAAAGAAAAGAACTTTTCCTTGTAAATTACATAAGAATCGTGGAATAGTACTTCTTGTGTGTTCTTCTAAGTTATATTTTACTGGGTGTCAATACCTGGTTTGCTACAGTTAACTGTTTGATATTGTCATTCAGTGGTTATAAGGGCAATACAAAGCTAGCACATTAATCATTATGACCGTCAACATGCGAATCGATCTTTTAGTCTCAATATTAATTTTTCTCATTGACGTATTTTATTTGTGATAAATGAAGTCTTGGTAATTAAGGCGGATTGTTCTGTTTTCGTTATTTTAGAAATAGCCAGAATGCTTGAAAAGTTAGAACGTGGTTCTTGCCGACGATACCAAGATCTAGTCGGCATGAAAGCTGACGTAGCGAGAGATCCTTCCGAATAACATAAAACATTTATAAAATATTACGTATTTTTTTTTGGCAAATGCGATTTACTTTTTCACTATTCACTTATCCTATGAAGCTGTGGACATGCAGTTTCTGTTCATCATCTCTTCGGTTTGTAGAGGAGGGCGAATTGGAGTTCTCAATGTCCCATCTATTATTTATATACTCTAAAATCTCTGGTAGGTGAGAGAGTCCGAGTCTATTTATGAATTTTTAAATTTTAAACTTTGAGCGTGTAGATTTCAGTAAAAATTTAGTGTATTGTTTATTTATAATTATTTTTATACATCTTTGCGTGTCTGCATGTGTGTTGTAGCGAAAATTAATTTATTTAATTAAGTATGGCATTGTGCGCCATTTTGTATTGAAATTGATCAGTTGGGCGTCAATTTATAACGAAATACTAAATACAGGAGACTCGTTTTTATTTTTCCCAGGGGGTTGGTCGACGTTCTTTTATTAGCAATGATTTTTGTGTGTATTGTGGGCGCCAGAGTTCCTAGAGACAATGCGAACTGAATATGAATACTTAGATATAAATAAATATAAAGATAAGAATATCAGAAATTTGCCCTTATAATTCGTGTCTCACAGACCTCAATCTTGCGATAAATGAAAGAAATAAATTTCAAAACAATATATTAATTATACAATTAAATTACAAGTACAATTGATGAACTTTGAAATGGAGTTAATTAATATAATCAAATGTCAAATACAATTGATGAAATTATTTGAAATAAAGTTTATGAATAAATTTGACTTAGTAATGGAAATTAAAATTAATTGTGACAGATTAAAAAAAAAGGAATGAATAAAGCGTTATTATTGGTCTTTACAGTATGTTTATCTTCTGATTGGTTAATACTTAGCTTGTCCAATTATTCTGTAACCATGCGATCGTATTGGGACCTCTACTGGAACCGCTTCTGCCTGTTCCCAAGTTAGTATCTCTTCGTATTATCGAGGACTTATTTGGTTCCCCAAGTATCGATTCCCTCAGAACACTTGTACAGCAAGTGGACGAACACCTGCTATTTGCCAAGCACGATATTTTCTTCCAGCCAATGTTGAATACATGCAAGAGAAAATAATCTAGTCTTAGAATAATGTATATCGCTATTTAAATAATATTCAGGGAAATATCACGTGAACATCGGTGACACTGTTAAACACATGAGGAAGCAATCAACAAATTAAAAATTTACTGGTTAAAGCAGATATAATGAGAAACTTAAATTACAATGTTAAGTTGAGCAAAATTATAAATAACTACTGTTACTCAAGATATCCTTTTCTTTACTTTAAAATATGGAAATCAAAAGAAATAATGACTGAAATTTAAAATTCAAAAGAAAATTATGGAATTACATTCCAATTCAGTTACTATTGGTAAATCTGAATAAAAGATAACTTCAATTTGATAATAAATAGAAAAATAGAGGTACAACCTCTAATAACGAGTCTTATAACTCAAAATAAGTAATTGCTATTACTTTTTATTTCGGCCCTTGGCACATAAACGATAATTGAGCGTAATTACGCCTCAATTAATTAAAGATAAAGATAAGATAATCACTATCTCGCATCGAGATAGAAATTTAGATAAAAAATTAAAAAACCAGATAATTTTACATATTTGAATCACCTCTCATAAATGTAAAGTAATGTCGGTACATCAGTGTTGAGACGAGACAGGGTGAGTGCTAATAATTATATAGGTATTTGATGTAACAAATAAAGTGAAAATTTAATTAAATAACTCTGAAAAGAAAAAAATATTAAAATTCGGAGAAATTCTACTGAAAATTCAATTTACTACATTTGCAGGAATATATAGAATTTACTCCGAGAATTCAGCCAAATAATGCTGTTCAATTTGAATGGAAATACTTAAAATAATGTGCATGACCACTAAACGATCAAATAATTACGTTCTCCGTAAATTTGGACTAAGCCTCTTTCAAATTACATAAATTTGATTAATGAGAGACGCAAATATTCACCAATAAATCGGTATTCTTACCCAACGGTCACGACAATAATTAAAAATTATTGAAGATGTAAGCTAATAAAAAATGGAATATAACAATGCTAAATTCTTGCTTTAGTCGAATAATACTAAACGAATCATAAACAAATATTAGTTATGTATTTAAAAATTAAAGAATTAGTTAAATATACTGCAAGATGTATTAAATATTTCAAGATTAAAAATCAGCACTTACCCGTCAAGCGTCTCGACACAAGATAATTCAAATTCAAATTCTTTATTCACAATAAGGCATACATACAAGTACTTTTGCACGTCCAATAAGCAAATTTAAAATTGAATAATAACTGTCAGTATAACAATAGAGTTACGAGCAGTGATGATACAATACAATACACAACAGGAAATAAAATAAAATAAAAAAAAGAAAAAATACCATAAATAAAATGTAGATAGACACACTAATAATTAAAATGTTACAGACAATATTTGAATCAGTGCAAAAAGGAGAAAGCCAGAGTAGCTATAAATTTGAGGGAGCATTCTCGAGATGTACTACATATTCATGGCACTCAATAAAAATTCTTGTTCATCATAAAAAGCATTTCCCTTCAAGAACATTCTCACTTTACTCTCAAATCTTTGTTGATCAAGCGATTTAACTGCATCGGGCAAGGCATTGAAGAATTTAATTCCATAGTGGTTAGACCCATCCCTGGCTTGTGCAGTCCTGCTGTGATTAATTGTTGGGAGATTTCTGCCCCTGGTGTTATAGGAATGAAAATCAAGATTTTGGGTGTATTCCTCTAGTGATCGGCCGATATGCTTTTTTTTGCCGATACCGATAATCGGCCGATACCGATATTTGAGTTGTCGATACCGATAAAATATCGGTATCGGCACGAAATTTTAAAACATTGATATAAAAATTATTTAATATTAATAATATAGTATTTAATATACATAGTTACTAGGGTAAGTAAAACATCTAAATAGTGGCAAATTTGCAAACATTAAAGAGATCCGCCAGCACCGCATTCTTCTTTTTGGGAGTCATATGAGAAAGTTTTGTAAGTGAACTAGTGATCCATCCAAAAAAAGTAAAGGTATTGAAACAAATTAGAAAAACTGGAAAGGAAGGAAATTAGTTTGTACCTATCAACTTCCGTAATTGACAGAAATGAATCTCCATTTGAATGGTGGGATTTCAATAAAAAGGATATGCCTTTATTTAAAAATCAAGCAGATATTTTTTTATCTGCCCCTTCTGCAAGCGTCTTTAGTGAGCAAATTTTCTCCGATGCTGGCAACATTTGTTGTATTAGAAGAAATAGATTCATCCCTGAGCGTGCTGAAATCCTGATCTTTTCGCATCGCAATTTGAAAAAGTTAAATTTTGATTACTTGTTAGTAGTTTATACTACATTACGTCATGAATAATCACATGTATCAAACTTTTATTTTTGTTATTTTCTGTTTAGTGTAGAGGAATTGCATAAGTGCACTTTATTTGCAATGTTAAATTCTTGATGCTGTGTTATTTAAAATAATAAAAATTAATTTAAAAGTAATTTGATTGTTTTTTTGTTTTATTACAAGAAATTATAATACTAGATTTGTATTTCAAAATAAATAAAATAAAATTGCTTTAATTTAAAAATGGCAAAATTTTGCCGATACCGATTATCGGCAAAATCTGCCGATATGCCGATACGATACCGATACACCGATATTTATATCGGTATCGGCCGATCACTATATTCCTCCCGGTGTCTCCTTACATGAACCAGGCAGATATAGATGTATAAGGAAGGAAGTGTCATTATACCTAACGATGTGAAAGCCTGCCTACAGCACTGCCTGTATCTCAGCATGCATCTCCTCTGAACTGCGAAGACCCTTTTAGCATGCGTGGAGTGGCCCCAGCAAAGGAAAGCATATGTCAGATGGCTGGAGACATATGCATAGTATGCATTTAGCAGGACTTTCCCCGATACACACCGCTGCAGGTTCCTAAGGATATATGTCCCCTTGTTGACCTTTTTTATAACACCAAGAAATCTCACAGACAGGGGCTCGGAGTCAGAATCAAAAGGCCTGAGGCAGAATGTAAGTGTTTGAGTCTTTGTTTCATTTATACAGAGTCTATTGGCTAGGAACCATTCATGTACACGGGCCTGTAGATCCACCATCCAATCATTCAGTGCTTCCAAGTCATCATCGGAGCCAACAGCAGTAGTGTCATCAGCAAACAGAATTAGTTCCGCAATGGAGACTGCCACGCAATGGTCGATGTCATTTATAAACAGTAGAAAAAGAACTGGCCCAAGGACCGAACCCTGAGGAACACCATGGGTGACTATAGTCATAGAAGATATATCCCCAATGAATGACACATACTGCTGCCTCTGAGCAAGGTAAGACTCTATGAGTCTTATGCTGCTATCGGCAAAACCATATGATTTAAGTTTAAGAAGTAGAAGATCATGTGACACACAGTCAAATGCCTTAGTGAGGTCAAAGAATAAGGCCCGAGCATACTTTTTTCCTTCAAAGCATTCCTGAATGAAGGATAACAAATGAGTGATTGCTGCGGTGGTTGATTTGTTGGATCGAAAACCAAATTGTCTGGGATTAAAAAGATTATTTGTTTCTAGGTAAGAGCAGATTTGTTTCTTTAGAACTGCCTCAAAAATTCTACCAAACAACGGAAGGATGGAAATTGGTCTGTAGTTAAAAGTATCTTCGATATCCCCCTTTTTGTACACGGGAATTATCTTTGCAATTTTAAGCATGTTAGGGAAAGAGCTGGATGCTAAGCACATGTTTATCAGTTTAGTCAAGGGGTAAATAATTATTTCTTTGATGCTTTTAATGATTTTAGTTGTCATTTCAAAATGATCGCGGCTCGAACTGTTTTTAATGCTACTAATTATTTCCCGCATTTCCACAAAAGATACCTCCCTGAATGTAAATGGTTTATTAATATTTGGAGCCATATTATCAACATAACCAAGAGGATCGACATTGCTATTTGGTAGGGAATTTATTATGTTTACTGCAACATTCGAAAAGTAATTATTAAAAGATTCGGCAGTAATGTTTTTGGCTATAGATGTTGTTGTAATAGGATTGTTATTTCTTATAATCTCCCAGATGGCCTTAACCTTATTACTAGCACTAGCAATATGCAAATCATTAGCCAATTTTTTACTATCCTCTATTTTTTTCCTGTAACCTTTCTCGAAGGCTTTTAGTAAATCGTTTGGGACAAAGTTTGGTTGGTTGTTTTTTAAAGAGACTAAGAACTTTAATAGTTCTCTTTCTTGTCTAAGTTCGTCATTAAACCAATATTTTTTTTTAGGTTGATAGAAGCTATTCCCTTTAATAACCCTTGTCTTTTTGGGAAATTATGCATCACATGCAGTTAAAATGTGACTAATGAAAGTATCAAACTTTTCACTAAGTGTGATTGTTTCAATGTTTAAAAAGGACCAGTCGGTATCGGAAAGAGTAGCAATGAGCTGAGAAAGGCCAATATTAGTTATCGGGCGGTATGGAACCTTATGAGTAGCTTCTAAACTAAGATTCGAGATACACACTGATATGGTCTTGTGATCTGAAAGACCAGGCTTAACTACCTCGGCAGTACAGTTACTTGCTAGGTTAGTGAATATGTTGTCGAGGCAGGACTGGTTTCTAGTATTCTCAGAGATGAGTGGGGACATTCCATAAGATTCAAACAAGTCCGTAAGAGTATGTGCCTCCGACGATCCCGTTTGGAAGTGGACGTTAAAATCACTAGTCAGGATAATACCCTTATTAATATCCAGGGTATCCAAAAGACCTGTCAACTTCTCTAAGAATGTGGGGAAATCCCCAACTGGGGAGCGATATATTGTCCCAACCGTTATATTATTTATAAAACAACCGGAAAATTCAAAATCACGTTCGCGAGACATATTAACTCCATAGGTTATGGGGATTGCATTTGTATCCCTTCTGGCAAGAACAACGACACCTCCATGTCTCCGTTCAGTCCTGCAGAAGCCTGAGATGGGTACCAAACCATCGAGACAAACAAGAGGCAACTCCTCATTCTTTAGCCAATGTCCATTTGACAAAGAATGCTGTAATTTTTGTCAGTTAAATATGAATCTAAGAGGTTAATTTTATTTCTAAGACTGAACATTATAGTGTAGTACATTTAGAGAATTACTCACCCTTACAAACTTTGTAGAGTCCGTTCGGGACTGGTTTTTCCCTCCTAGTTCATTGTTTCTTTGCTTAGTGATAGTTGCCTCTTCGTTGCTCGTGTTCAGTGCTTCTTTTCGGCCCCTCATATCGAAAGAGCTGGAATTTCTTTACTTGTATTCCCTCTGGCCAATTCTCCGGATTTAGCACAGCTTCCTGCAGTGCTGGGTCCATGTCAATTCTAAAGCTAGTGTATTCTTCAGACTTAATTTTTTTTTTTATGGCAGTGGCACACACACTAAAGGTAGATCCTATGGCGCTCGACGAGCGGTGTGTGTGCGAAGATGTTGATTGACACGGTTCTTGAATATTTGTAGGTTGTAATTAGTGGGAAACAGATGTCCTGGAAGTGAGTTCCACAGTGATGCAGTGCGCCAGACAAAGGAGTTCTGGTAAAGCGATGTTCTAGATGTTTCTAGTTGTACGACGAACTGGTGCGCTCCTGCCGTCTGTCGGGACTGCCTGACAGGAGTTGCCAGGGGCGGGATTATGCGGGCCAAATTCTGGGAACATCTGCCGTGAAAGTATCTGTAAAACAGAGACATCTCGGTCACATGTCTGCGATGTTCCAGACTATCCAGATTCCGGGTCAACTCCGGATCGCCGACGAGACGCACAGCCCTCTTCTGAATGGAATCCAGCAGCTTTAGGGTATGCTTTGGTGCGGCACCCCAGATATGTGAGCAATATTCTAAGCACGGTCTTATTTGCGCTTTGTACAGCAAGAGCAACTGCTGCGGTGTATAGAGTTTTTTGTTGCGAAATAGCGCACCAAGCTTCTGGGAGGCTGATTTTGCGATGTTAGGAACATGGTCATGCCAGCTGCTCCACTTTGAAAGTATAGCTACTACCGAATACTGTGGTATTCTCGGAGGACCCCTTCTGTCGTATCGGGGGATAATTTAGTGACGAAAGTTGAGAGTTTAGGTTCAATTTTTGCAGCAAAAATTAGGTTGCTGACCTTATTTTGCACTGAGTCTGGTTTCTTGGTGACGGCATTGCTATTATTCTTCGTTGTCATTGCAGATCCGTGCAGAGTTCCGTGCTTGAGTTCTTTGGTCTTCTGTCCGGTGGGCTGGAGGCTGTTTTATGTGGCCTTCAGATTGTTATTATTATTATTATTAGCTGGACCCACCAACATTTTTACTAGTTCTGTATTGGTGGATTTAATGGCATCTGCAAAAGTTTCTAGTTTAATGGAGATTTGTTCATTCTGTTCGTTAATCTTTGCCTCAATCAAAGGGAGAATGTTTAGATCAACTTGTTTGTTGGATGGTTCAGGAGTCCCCCCCTGAATAATGACATTGGAATCTAGACCAGATGTTGGTTTTTGAAGTTCATGAATTGCGCTTTCGAGTTTGTCTACTTTAGTTTTGTAGTTTACAATCTCCTGTTGCAGGGCTGGTAGCTGCTTAATTAGTGATGGGAGTTCTTGAAAAACAACCAGGCATTCAGGTCACAGAAAAATTAAGGATTTGGTTGAACTGGAGATTACCCTTATTTCCTGAGCCTGCATCTTATTGCAGTCCTGGCAGATGCATTGGCAGCATAAATCACAGGGAAATCCAAATAACTTTTCCCTATCCTTATCCTCTTTGTTAACACACACCCTTTTACATTTATAGCACTTGTTTACTCCGGCCATTGCCTGTTTGTTTTGCAGATAATGGTGTAAATGTAAGCAGACAAACAAAGTCAATTTAACTCCACAGGGCCTGTGTTTTTATGCAAGATAATTACATGCAGATAAACTTGGGCAGTTTGTTTATCAGAATCAACAATACAAATAATAAAAACTCGTATATAGTTCGGGATGATGGCAGATTTATTTTGCTTTTATAGAACAAACATCCACACAATATGGCGCACTTAACCTATGTAACATAAACGACCTCGCTTTCAAAATTTAAGACGTTCGACAAATTATGCTTGCCGCTGTATTATTGGCTAATTTATATCATGTGATTACTACTATAAATCATGCAGCGTCAAGCTATAGAAATACCCAATATTAAATATAGCAATCTATAGTAAATTAAATTCATGAATTGTAGGTATAAAATAGCGTACTGCGCTTCCTAAAACAGCTAACCACACGAAATAAACCCATTCGTGAATAGATGTCACTGGCGACCCATATATTAAATAACGAAAATCATTTACAATTGATCCCGAATTTTAGTGTAGCGTAAGTGTAATAAATCCATTCGTGAATGGATGTCACGGGCAACTTAAATCCCAAATATCGAAAATCATTCGTAATTGAACTGAATTTTTAGTGTAGCGGAATAATCATTTATTCCGTTACAGTGTGTCAACCTTTTATCAAATTTGGTGACATTCACCTGATATAGGTGATTCATGGATTTCAAAGAGATTCCCCTCCTGGTGAGCGCGGTCATTAAAACATTATGGTAGTTACAGATAATTGTGTGGGCTTCTCTCTCGGGTTGATGAATAATTGATAAGCTTATCGCGTTTATCCTACAGATATCTGTCCCCTCCTGGTGAGCGCGGTCATTAAAACATTATGATAGTTGCATATAATTATGCGGGCTTCTCTCTTGGGTTGATAAATAATTGATAAGCTTATCGCGTTTATCCTACAGATATCTGTATAATTCTGTTGACTCAGGCAAAATAACACTATAATAGTTTTTCTTTGTTACATCTATGAATCAACAATGTAGGGTATCTGATATTTTAGGTTATGTTAATGAGCGTCCCTGGCATTGAAGAAATCTACCAAAAATGTTGCGCCATTGCAGAAGAAAAAGATAGCCGTGACAGAGAGAGTGAAGATAGAGACTACGTTCATCCGACGCGATTAATTAATTTTTTGGTTGGTTTGAGAGGAAAAAACGAAACTATGGCTATTGGAGGACCTTGGAGTCCATCTCTAGATGGTCAAAATCCCGAAAAAGATCCATCAGTGCTAATCAAGACGGCCATCAGAACATGCAAGGCTCTTACTGGAATTGATCTGTCAAATTGCACCCAGTGGTGAGTTTTCATGGGCCATAGTTTGCCATGATTATATTTAATAAAATAATTGTGTAAGAATCCTTTCATGTATAAAGATGTTCTGATGAATTTTGCTGCATACATCTACGATAACAGAACTTATAAGAGAACCATATCGAAAACACTAAACGGCTGCGGTTGAGGTGTTATTTGTCCAGAAATTTCCAACCTTTGGAAGGTCCATTTCTCCATGCACATAGGTACACACTTTCTAATATATTATAAGATTCTTTCTACTGCACTACGACTAAATATCGTGAATATTGCTAACTAAAGTGGAAATTCCTAGACTTCTAACATATTTTCTATATGTGCAGCCATATTCAACTCTCTCCAAAGTGTTGAAACTTCGAAAAAAACTTCTAATAGAAATAAATACTCTACTGAAGCAGGGCATGAGAGGAGCCAATAAAGGTCGACAGTCCATTGCAGGACCTCGGTCTGTTTTGACATTTAGTTATAACTATTTCAAACTGTCTGTGTTCCCGCCTATAGGTACCGCTTCGTGGAGCTGTATTACCGACGCGGAGAAACTACGCACAAAGGAAAACCTGTTCCTGCCAGAGTCGAAACTGTCGTAATCTTCTTGCCAGACGTCTGGAGCTGTCTACCCACACGGCTAGAGTGGGAAGAAATGCAGCAGGGCTACCGTAAACACTTGGAAAAGATTCTGAAAGCAGACGCCGAGGAGCCCGACGATGCTGAAAACATCAACGACGACGAAAAGGCACTTCCAATTTTTTAACTATATACAGATTATGTGAAAAAATAGGCTAGGTAGTACAGTACTGTCGCTGGTAGCTGTGGCTGGGCCAGACTTCAAACGAGATAGTCAACCGAGTCAGTTCAGTTGGCCAACCTCATTCTTAGAATGAATGGAGATGATTGAATGTTTTTATACCCAAAAATGAATGTGTGTAGAGAGTGTAACAGTAGCATTTATTCTCTGTGTTACAGGTTCTTATTAGTTTTTTTTCTTAATGTGTTTAGGACGAGGAGAGCACAGAAGAATTGGAACCAACTCATCATAGTGAATTGAATCCAAAAGCTATAACTGTGCTTGAACTAAGGGCCGA